>CM076579.1:1199311490-1199464683 GCA_034641835.2 Pinus albicaulis | reverse complement strand
TAAGCAAATTCTGAAGAAATATGGCATGGAAGAATGCAAACCTGTAAGTACACCAATGATAACCGGATGCAATCTTAGTTCTCATGATGATTCTCCCTCGGTGAATCAACCAGAATACAGATCAATGATAGGAAGTCTACTTTATCTCACTAGGACTAGACCAGACATTATGCATGCAGTTGGGATTGTCGGACGATTCCAAGCTAATCCAAAAGAGTCTCACCTTCAGGCTGTTAAAAGAATATTCAAATATCTACAAGGAACTCAAGACTTTGGTCTATGGTATCCAAAGAATGTTGATCTTTCTCTTCATGCTTACACTGATGCAGATTGGGCTGGAAGTGTTGATGATCAGAAAAGCACTAGTGGTGGTGCATTCTATATGGGACCCCGGTTAGTATCTTGGTTCAGCAAGAAGCAAAACTCTATTGCCTTATCTACAGCAGAAGCAGAATATGTGGCTGCCGCATCTTGTTGCACTCAACTCCTTTGGATGATGCAAACCTTACAAGATTTTCAAATCAAATGTACATCTCCTGTCCCCATTATGGAAAAGCACTAGTGGTGGTGCATTCTATATGGGACCCCGGTTAGTATCTTGGTTCAGCAAGAAGCAAAACTCTATTGCCTTATCTACAGCAGAAGCAGAATATGTGGCTGCCGCATCTTGTTGCACTCAACTCCTTTGGATGATGCAAACCTTACAAGATTTTCAAATCAAATGTACACCTCCCATCCCCATTAAGTGTGACAATACAAGTGCCATCAGTATTTCAAAGAATCCTGTTATGCATTCGAAGACCAAGCACATTCCCATCAAGTATCACTTCTTACGTGAGCAAGTGCTTGAGCAAAAGGTGAAGTTGGAGTATGTTCCCTCCAAAGAACAAGTTGTTGATATCTTTACCAAACCTCTGCCCAGGGAAGCGTTCGATTATCTAAGACAGAAGTTGGGAGTGTTCTCTGCCAGTCAAAAGAACAAATCTGCATAAATTTAGAAGATGGCATTGGATACGCAGATTTCCTGAAACACAGTCGCGTATATACGCGAGTTCATGCTCAGAAAACCGTGTATGTATGATTGCTGACATTTGTTTTTGGAGTCAGCTCTCTTCAGCACAGCTGTAGTGCTGTTTGGTATCTCTGATACTGTTTGGTATCTCTGGTGGTGTTCCAGTTCTCATAATTCTATTTCTAATGTTTTGATAAAGATGCCTTGATGATTTTTTGGTGAAAGTGTTCAGGATGCACAAACTAAGGGGGAGCCTTAGTCATATGGAAAGGATGTTCAGAAGCACATTTTCAGGGGGAGCATTAGCTTTGCTGAGTATAATGCATTGTTGGCATTATGGTGGTTCTGATATATGATATTTCTTGAGGTTTTTCTGGTATTGATCATGAAAAGTCATATTTGTAATTTGATGAAAAGGTCATGTTGAGACCTATGATGTAAAATTGTAATATTCATTCATGTAAGGACTTGTCAAAATTTGTAAACCCACTTGGTTGGGTAGCTGAGTCAAATTTTGTAAACTCACTTGGTTGAGTAGCTGAGTCAAATTTGTAAACCCACTTGGTTGGGTAGTTGAGTCTCATATGTAAATCCACTTGGTTGGATATTTGATGTAAGTATGAGTCTTTGGTGATAGGACGTTTATAGAGTCATGTACTTCATTGAAAATTTTGTTTGAATATTCAGCATGAACTCAGGGGGAGCTTGGTCACTTCAGTATACATCAGATCTGCAGAACGCTTCTTCCACATGAGGAGAAAAGGGGGAGAGTATGTTGGTTTTGATCCGCCCTTTGCCCTTGATGTCAAAGGGGGAGAGTGACATGGTGTTTGAATGAAGAGAATGTGACATGGTGTCATTGTATTCTTAATGTACCTATCTGTTGTGGTAACCAAACACCATCGTGGTTGCCATCAAGTCCAAAGGGGGAGATTGTTGGCAATATGATGCAGAGTGTTGTCCTTGATGGCAACCCATTGAATAAAGATGAAGACATGAGATTGTTGACTTGTGTTTTCCTTGATGGAAATCCACCTGATGAAGTTATTCGTGACCTGATGGACTTGGTAAATGATGTAAATCTGATATGAAAAGATGTTTGTGAGAAATATGATGAAGATGATGGAAACTTACTTGATGAAGTTGTGCTTGATAGAATATGTCTTGATGAACTAAATCTGATGTATCTACAGTGAGTACAGAAGGCAATGAAGAAAGGAATTCAGCATGTGCTAAATCTATGGTGAGAAGAGTATGTCTCTAAGCATATGCGTATTTGTCTAGGGGAAGTCGCGTATGCACGCGGAAAAGAATGTGAAAGTCGCGTATGGGAAAAAGCGCTCAAAAAGAGCAAAACCAAGGGTAACCACCATGGTATTGACCCATTGTATTGGGTAATGATTCGTTTAAATGACCCCGTCCAGGAATACCATCGGAAGTAATGTGGTTTTGGCTCATGGTATTGAAAAAGGGTAAACCTATATAAAGAGAAGAAATTCATTGTGCAAATCATGAGTGTGGTGCAAGATGTCTGAGCTTGAATGAATACTTCTCTCTGAAGTAGATCTGAATGGAAAGGGTTACAGTTGAATGTTAGATCTGAATGTATGATGCACCAATGATGAAGAAGGGGATCTAGATCTGAATTGTACTTGTATTTTTCTAGATCTGTTTATGGAATGATTAGATCTATGATGAGGCGAACATCTAGGCGAACATCTGTCTGAGGTAAAGGGTAAAATCTGAAGTGATGTATCTGTTGTGAAGAATTGCAATGACATTTAAGTTTGAAGAACCATACGCTAGTTCGCCGAAGAGGAAGCGCGTATATACGTGGCTTCGCTGAAGAGAAAGCGCGTATGCACAATAAAATTAGCTCTGTAATTTGTACTGAAGTATACGCTGGTTTATGTGGACGGAAGCGCGTATATACGCGACATCAGAGAAAGGAAAGCGTGTATGCAAACTAGGGTTTGCTGAAGTCTGTGGTAAGAAATGTCTGATCTGTTCTGCTGGTTTACTGATATCTGTCAGTGAGTTATATGTATCTGTTTCATGGTTGACTGTGCTTAAAAGTATGGAGTGGGTCCAGTCTGAAAATATGATGAAACGTGGTCTGCAAGTGGTGTCCTAAAGGAAGCTTTGGATCCAGTGTGAAAATTGATGAAACGTGGTCCATAGAGGTGCTGAGGGTTGTAGCCTTCAGTCAGGGGGTTGTAGCTCCCTTTCAGGTGAGGCTGGTAAACGAGATCAGGGGGTCGTAGCTCCCTTCCAGGAGAGGCTGGTAAACGAGTCAGGGGGTTGGAGCTCCCTTCCAGGAGAGGCCGGTAAACGAGCGCAGGTGGGTGCCTGCGTGCTGGTCAAGTCTGCGCCAGCACATATGTTGTAAGATGTTTTCTCTATAATAAAATATTGAAGGCTGAGCAACTGCAGCGGTGGTTTTCTCCCGACTTGGGTTTCCACCTAAAAATCCTGGTGTTCATATGTGATGCTTTGTGTGATGGTTATTCTGTTGTTACTACACATGTTTACTGTTAACCTAACATCAGATGAATGAATATTTCAAAGAACTAAGTTAATAAATATCTGCATATTTAGATCTCTGCTAATACGCGAGTTGTATGAAGGATATCCACGTGTATACGCGAGTTTACTAAAGGAAAGTAGCGTATGGGTTTTAGAGAGTGAAAAAGTAAAAAGTTTTGAATATATAGTAAATACTGATTCACCCCCCCTCTCAGTATTTTTCCAACATGTGGTACACCTTTCCTGCCTGTTGGTGATGATATGAGCTAGGATGCTGATATTATTCTTAATAGCTGAAGGTTCTTGTTACAGATGTGATCAATGAATTAACCAGAATTTGATCTAAGAGATCAAATGCCTTTATTGCTTGCATAATGTACTTTCACAACAAAACCTTGGGGCTAGATACATTCAATTTATTGTTTAGTCTTACTTATCAACCAAGCACTTTTCTTTATGACATAAGGGGGTATGTATGTCAGTGATCAATCTCTTTTCAATGGTGAGATGTCAGCAAATCCTTTCTGTTGAAGTATGTTCTTGATGATTCAAAGACAGAGTTTTGAGCTTCAATTGACCCAATTAGTCCTTCATACTTTTGATACTTCAACTGTTCTATCATAATGAACTTCCACAAAAGCATATTCAAGATGTTTAATTAAAAACTCAGCAAACAGACTTCACACAGTTTTGTAACTGATCTTAAGAAAGAGGCCTTGAAGATATACATGTACCAAATTCAGGAAGGCATGCAATTATATATATAAAAAATATATTGCTTTAGTGCTCAATATACTACTTCAAGTGTAAGCAAGATAATGTTATTTTTGCTCTGCTACTGACCTTTTCATGCTGAATGCAGATAATATTGGGAATATTACCTTGAGGTTATTTTGCCATAGTTCTTTGATCCTGTGGACCTGTATCATACTTCTACTCCACTAATAATGCTTGGTAATCTGTTGATAAGCATGCTGCTTGTTCCTAAACACCAATTGATATTACTTTGAAAAACCATGCAAAGGTTTCACTTTAGCTAGCACATGAACCCATAGCTTCTACTATTAGTCTTTTCACTGTTCACACCAACAATCATCATTATACTGAATTTAATCTTGGCATCATTAACCTTTTTCTTATTCTGTCATTCTGGTTTAAAAGAATGTCACTGCATTTCCTTTTCTTGGATTGCTCCAAAATAATTGCTGCTTTATATACACTTTCAACTGTTCTAGCATTCAAATCTTCAGGAAGACATCTTCAATTTATTTTCTAGGTATCTTCATGGGCTGATTACTCAAATATTTATTACTCACTTAACTGCATTTCTCCAAGTGGACCTTTTGAAAGATGTAATGAACTGATGATAGGCACTTTTCTTACTCATCCTTCTTAATGTGATACATTGTTAATTCTAGCAGTAGGAAGTATAGTGTGATCATCACTTTAATGTGCTAAAGTCTTCTTAGCTTATATGTTCATTGCTAAGGTTTCCTCTATCATCATGGCTTCTTGCTCTCTTCTCTTCTTCCATCAATCTGTCAGCTACTTAAGACTTCAGATGATCTTCTTTCTCTATAGTTCTCTTTTAGAGGAAAATCCTTTCACTTCATGATCTCATAGCAGTTCTTATTTCATGGAGCTCTTCTTATACTACTTTCACGAGGATTATTTATGAACTTCTCTCCCCCTGGGATGTTGCTTAAAATTTATCACTAGTTGGATATTTGCTATGTTTTCTAGAGCAGCTCCCCCTGAGACTATGCTAGATTCATTATGTTATTGAGATGATAGGCTCCCCCTTTCTCTTATCCTTCCATACTTTATTGGGGTTCTTCATAATGTCTGCACTTCTTTTAGATTCATAGTTTTGTTTGATTTGCTTTATTTCTATCATCTGTCTAGAGTTCTTTAATATATAATGCAGTTTACAGTCCTTTTCTTTGTGGCCAAGTTTGAGGCATACATAACATTTTATTTTATCAAAGCACATTTGAGCTGATGTATAATACTTTGTTCCTCTTCTTGAATACATTTTACAATCAACAATTTTGTGGCCAAAATTATTGTATGCATAACAATAGCCATGGAAATGATTTGTGTACCTGGTGAAAAATTGTCTTTTCCATTTTCTTGCTTGAGGTGTTCTTGTTTGCTGCATCTTTTGCTGGTTGGACTGGGTTTGCTTTGTCTTACAACATGTTGCAGTATGTCCTTGTTTGTGGCAGGTAAAACATGTGATATTTTTCATAGGAGGAAAGAACCTCCTTTGACATCTTCCAAATTTATTCAATTCATCTTCAAGAGCATATGATCCTTTAGAAGCTAATTGTTTCATCTTCTCATTCTCTGTCCTAAAATGTTGCTGCTTGATTCTATTTGTTTCTTCATAGATCCTGTTCTTGCTGGCTTCTATTTTTGTAGTAGTTTGCTGAGCTACTTCATTGTCTTTTACAGCTTTTACAAAGATGATTTTCTTGTTATCTTCAACCTTGGACTTACTGGTTTCACCTTCATATCCTATCCCAGTCTTTATGAGAGGTGACCTTTGAGCATTTAGCATTTTGTCCAATTTTTTAGTGCTTTTCCTTAGAGGTTTATTCATTAATAGTTCTCTTTGGGCTTTTTCTAAATTCTTTCTCACGCTCACTACTTCTTCTTCCAATCTTTCACATTCCATATTTTTCTCTCTCATTTGCTGCAGCAGAGTGTCTTCTACTTTCTTTGCCTCCTCAAGCTGTGTCTTTAGATCAATAATTTCTTTCCTATCTTCATATTCTCTCTGATCACATATTTGCACTACTGTCTTAAGGTCTTTGTTTTCTTTCTTCAATCTTTCTATTTCAGTCAAAGCAGTGTCAAGTTTGGCTTTTTCTTCAGCTGTAATTTCTTCATGGTTCTTATCTCCATTCACACTAGCAGGTACTTCATTTGATTGAATATTTTCCTGTTGACATGAATTTTTCTTCTTCTTGATTATCTTATCCTTCTTGTCAGTGCAATCCTTAGTGTTTACTCCATGCATGAAGTGAAATCTATCCCAGATTTCTTTTGCAGAGGTTAAATCCATTATCAACTCAAGGTCCTTGTTATGAAGACTGTTATATATCACACATTTTGCCTTGGCATTCCTCTGTTGTTCTTTCACCATGGGGGAGTCTGTGCAGTAACCATCACACACAAGCTTCCATACTTCAGGTTCATAAGCCAATAATCATGTTTTAACCTTATCTCTCCATTCAGGAAAATTTTTCATACTTAACACAGGTACATTTTGATAGTCCATGACTTAACCAGATCTCCTTCAAGCTATTAGGCTTGCACCAAAGGAACCGGCTCTGATACCAATTGTTGAACCCTTAGTTAAACTGAGAGGGGGGGGGTGAATCAGTTTAACACATTCATGGACTTTTTAAAACTTTTTCATTAACACTTGTTTACAACTTCATTTCATGTTCAACTTAACATGTGAGTAATCTTAGAATGTGAGCAGCAAGCATTAATATAATGTAACAATAGACTTAATATGAGAGCAGAAAGTTTTAAGAAGATGATATAAACCAGATCAACACATAAACATCATGCACAGAGACACCAAATATAAGTGGAAACCCATAAAGGGAGAAAACCACATCTTATTATTGTTATGATGCAAAGGCAAGCTCCAAATCCCTCTCACCACTGATTTTCTGTAGGCTCCAACCTACAGGAGGCTCCTACCTCAATTCCGCAAGCTACAACTTGCAAGGAAGCTCCAACTCCCATCTATTTTCTGCAGGCACCAACCTACAGGAGGCTCCAACCTCAGTCAGCTACAACTGAAATTTTATCAAGCTACAACTTGATGTGGAAGCACCAACTCCCATCTATTTTCTGTAGGCACCAACCTACAGGAGGCTCCTACCTCATTCAGCTACAAGTGACATCTATCAAGCTACAACTTGATAGGGAAGCTCCAACTTCCTTACTCTTTCAAAAGAAAAACACTTGCTGATTTACCTTGGATATTAGCTCTGTTTTGTACCTTCTCTTCTGTTGTTCAACAGTCCTCATATTTGTCCTCATATCATTTATGCATCTTCTCAAATTCACTATCAGCTTCTCCTTCTTCTTTTCTCAGCTCCTCCTTCTACTCTGCCTCATGGCTTCATTTCTGCATTCTCTGACTTTTCACAGCATATTTTTCTGCTCCTCCTTCTTCTTCTCTTCTCTGCCTCAATTCCATACTCTGCATTGTCTATATTCACTCTCTCTAACCTCTTGCGGCTTTCTTATTTTCTTCAACTCTCTTCAATTCTGATGCACACTCTCTTCTTCTCTCACTCTTTTTTCGTCAACCTTCTCCCCTTGGATATTACCCTATTTTATACAAAAAATCTTCATGGTTGTTTGTATTCTACTGGGAATTCGAAATGGACAACCATGTCTCTTTGCCTTCTTCCTTCTCATCTCTTTTATCCGCTCATTCAGAAAATATAACTGTAGGTGCTTATTTTAATATTACAGTGGTCTATTTTCTCTCTTTCAGAGACTTGCCAATGCATCACAAACAATAAAAAATCGATTAAAACATTTACATTCAAATTACAAAGAGAATTCTAGCTCAACTCATTTAGTCTTTTGGCTCGCTGTGCGTTTGTCTTTTCTTTGACTGTGTCTGTCTTTTCTGTGACTGTGTTTTATCTCTTTTCATCTCTATTTGCTCTTTTGTCCTCTACTGTGATGTAACTTCTGCATACACATAACTGAGATTTTTATGCCAACTAACTGTAAATCTGGACAAATTCCAACGCTCTGTACATAGTAGATGTCTTGTTGATGTGGCAAGTTCTGCAAGCGGAACATACGTTCATCACAGTTTTTTTATATTAATAATCACCCTCCCATTAAGCCGAGGCATATCTATATAACCCACGGACCACGCAGCACATTACAACAGCGTTATATATATATAACCCAACTTCAACTCTTGGCATAAGTTTAACATACAAATTTCCCTTTTAGGTATGACTTAAATCAATTCTTGGCGTATATAATAAAACCTATTTAAACATATACAAACTCATTTCAGGCCCACCTGACACGTTTTCAAATGTGATATGCTTCTCCTCCAGCGATTTCTGATTCCGATTGCTCGCAATCGCAAACTTCTATTTGCATGTTCCACTGCTTTGTTTAACTCCGATGTGATTGACCTGATGCGATGCGTTTAATCGCAATCGCAAATTATATGTTTATATATGTTTCTGACACATATCAATTACGGTTCATAAACATGTCGGGTCTGGACTTCCAATCACAATCGCAAACTTTTTTTTGCATGTTCCGATGCCCTGCTTAAATCCGATGCGATTGTTCACTGTTCAATAAGATTTGCCAATGCGATTAGAACTGGAACTCAAGCTATATATGAGTTGTGGTTTATATACCCATCGGGTGTGGACTTCCAATCGCAATCGCAACTCTTATATTCTCCAATGCGATCATCACTGTTCACCGGAACTCACGGTATGTATGAGTTGTAGTTTATATACCCATCGGATCCGGACTTCCAATCGCAATTGCAACCCTTATATTCTCCGATGCGATTGGGAAGGGTCCCACCTTATATCACTACATTTCTTTGGATTTCGTGCTACATATGGCTACACACACACACACACACACACACACATATATATATATATATATATATATATATGTTTTGGTCCTTTGAATATAAAGAAAAATACTTTTCCACTAGAGTATACGATTCCCGGAATGAAATTTATATTAACTATGCATTACATTGTCGCTTGGGTTATGATTCCTGAAATTATATTTATGTTATTTGTATCACCCAGCTGGGTAAATATTCTCGGAATTGTATACATATATCATCCGGCTGAGGTAGCGATTCTCGGAATTTAGTTATATATATATATATATATATATATATATATATATATATATATATATATATATTCACCAGGTGGGAACAACGATTCTTGGATTAATAGTTGTTTCTCTGCAATAATAGTTGTGTCTCTGCCTCTGCCTTAGCTTCCTTTGTTCGCTTCTTTGCTGCCTCCTTTGTCTGTCTCTGTCTTTTCTACCTCCATTGCCTTATTGCTGGTTCAGATACTTCTCCTTTTCCACAGGGTTTATTCAAATTTGTTTATAAACCCTGATAGACTCACAATCATCCATGCATAGTCAATTGCACATAGGAGCCATTTATACTCCCAATTATCTTCTTCTCTTAACTCTGCCCCTTTCAAAATCCAATGGCCCTCATTTTGTCCTTATTTCATTAGACCGCATCGCATATTCATTACTTTGCCTCTCTGTTTCTTTCGTCGATTGCGATATGCAATCGCATGCATCGCACCGCAAGCCTATCGCATCGCATCGCATCTTCATTACATTGCCTCTGCTTCTATTCATTGTCTCTGCTTTGTCTGCTACCTCAGTTCCTTATCTTCCTTGCTTCCTTTTCTGCCTTGCTACCTCTCTCCTTATTTTCTCTTTCTGTTGATCTCTTTGCTACCTCAGTTCCTTATCTGCCTTGCTTCCTTTGTTTCATCTACTGCCTCTACTACCTCTCTGTCTCTTTTTCCTTATGGATAGTTTAGGTGCAGCTCCTATCTTTACCTTTGCCATCAATGACAACATTTCCAACATGATGTTGAACCTTCCTTCGGCGGGTCGTCAGCGGGATACGTCTCGGTAAATCTTGTCAGGAATGGGGACAAGCCTCTCTCTTCGATCGTCAATCTCCTTGCTATGGATTTGGCAGTATGAGGACTATCAAAGCTCTTGCAGCATTCTTTAGGCTATGAAGGCTCTTGGAGATTTCTTGGATATTGGCTTGCAAAGGGAAATGGAAATCTTATATAGATGGTGGAAGGGTAGTTGGGATCCCTATAATCATGGGATTTGCCCTATCCTCAAGGAAGCTTCCATGAGAGGTGGAAAACTACTTCCTCTACATGGAGAACCGGAGCCAAACGTCCCAACTCAATTTAGAGACCAGTTCAGGAATTGGTTAGAGTCAATCTTCCGCCATTTATTTTTTAAAAACACTCCTTATTAAGCCTAGCGCGGGTACAACACTGAGACAGTGCGCCAATTGGCGCGCCCTCTTTGGAGGATTTCCCCCATTGGCACGAGTATGACACTGAGCAGTCACGCTAAGGGTAAAAAGGTTATTTTTAGGGTTTTTAACAATGGTTTGTCTTCAGGGGAATGAAATTCCATGTCTAGGGGAATTCCATGAAAGTGTTTTCAGATCATGTCACTGCTCACAGGTCACGGAATAAGCCCTCCAATGTGCGGGATGGGGAATTGCAGGGACGGTGACAAATTGCTGTGTAACAGATGCCCCCTAAAGCATGAGGCCCGAAAGAGAGAGAGGGGTGAAATGCTTTACGAGAATGTGTCCAATTGAAAACATTGTCATCGGGAAATCTGCGTAGAGAAGTACAACTGATATCTCAAATACCTGATATATGTGGTATTGGCGCAGCCATCCATAACAGAGTATACAATAATCCAGATCCAAGGCATGGACGCAACCATCCAATAAGGATCGATAAATAGACTCAGGTATGGTCGCAGCCATCCAATGAATGAGTCATGTAACCAATCATAATAATCCACAAAATCGCAGCCTAGATTCTAACAGAAAAAATCCAGGATCTTGTGCTCCATCTCGACCCGAACAAAGTACAAGTTCAAGCATGTGAATAAGTGAGCTGAAGTCAAACATTCAAGAACATCGCCTGATTACCAGCTAGTGATGAAAGATGTTAACAGATGCGAGAGGTACCACCAATAATGACAATGGCCCTCAAGGTACTATAGGTACAATCTATGGCATGTGAATCAGTGAGCTGGTGTCGAACACCCGTAGAATCACTCGATCGGAGGCCAGTGATGAAAACCTCACGTCGAACATGAAGAACCTGCCATTGAGGCATGCAGGCTCCAAGGTACCAGAAGGGAGTCTCTAGATCAGCTTCCTGGATAATGAGCTGAAGTCGACAGGAAGTGACCTTGATTGAAGGTGGGCCATAGTGTTTCCCACATCATCGACACGAGACAAAGGAACATAATGTCTTTGTGAATCGGGATTAGATGAGAATCAGAGCAAGGTTGGAACTTTACAGAGGTAAACTTCTCTTGAACATATGGCGGCACGACAGTGAGTTTGGCAGTATTTGACATCAAAAGATCAAAGGTCATGATGACGAGGCAAAGAGCAGATGAGAGGTCAAAAGGGATCACCCAAACCCATGGTGGCAAGTGAAAAATGAGATGAGATGTCCCCAACCCGACACGAATGCAGACAAGTGCCATGTTCAAGAGCAACATACTGCCGACGCGACGATGATACTGGTTCCATTTTCCCCCACCATTTCTAGCGAGTACCTCTTTATTTTCACACAAGCTTGAAGAGGATACCATATTCTTGTCATATAAGTTCATCCTTCAGAAAAACCCAACCTAGTATATTTAATGAGCCCTAGGAAGGAGAAACTCGAATATCGTCATTACGATTGGATCCGATGTCATCAGGGTTTAACGATTCTGACAAAGGAAGAACTCGGTGTCTTTTCATGTTTAGATATTTTGAAAAGATAGCAGAAAAGTAAACTCCAAAAGTCCCTTTTCGTAAATAGTTCCTCAGATCCGAAAAGGTAGAAAACTAAGTCTGAGAAAACCTCCTAGTCGCAATAGGCTAGGGTATTCCTTTTTTGTAAGTAATCTATCCCAGCCCAAAAAAGGGGTAAACGTATACTGGGTAGATGTCGTTTTGTGGCCACTTTAACGAGATCGAAATGACAAGGGACTCGACAATCTTTTCATGTTTAGAGAGTCAAAAAAGAGCTGAAATATGACTCCTCCTGGAGGAACAAATGGTATAAAGGGTAGCAACTGGTTCCGGTGATGGTGGAACTGCTCAAAACAAGTAAAGGTTAAGAGGCTGGCTAACAAGACCACTTGTCACAGCGGTTCCTTAGGATTGGGTGAAACAACCAAATGAAGGCATATGATCGACCAAGCAGATAGTGACGATGGAGTGAGAAAACCAAGGTTCATCTGGCAAAATCAGGCTGATAAAATGGAAATCATGAGAGGTAAAATGAGAATGGTTTCATTTTTACACAAGCTTGAAATCAGGAAACTCTTCTTGAGGTTGGTTTCATTTTTACACAAGCTTGAAACAAAGATAAACTATGCTTGAAATCGGTTTCATTTTTACACAAGCTTGAAACGGAAACAAACTATGCTTGAAAAAGTAAGCATGCCCCCAGCATGGTGACTCAATTTGAGGTACATGCCCCCTAAGCTTCAGTCCATGCACCTGAGTAAACGGATGGAGGGAGTGAAGGTTCAAGTTACGAGAGCTAAGAAAGACTCGACTAGGATTTTACGAGATCTGATCAAAGACACGAATTGAATAAGAATGTGTTTCATTATTTTAACGAGGTTGACACATTAAAAGAACTATCCTCAGGACACCTTGTTTCATGGTTTTAGGAGCTTGACACAAGAAAACGAACTCTGCTCCAACAACCTTGTTTCATTTTTTAAGGAGCTTTACACAAGGAAACGAACTCTGCTCCGACAACCTTGTTTCATTTTTTAGGGAGCTTGACACAAGAAAAAGAACTGTGCTCCGACAACCTTGTTTCATTTTTTAAGGAGCTTGACACAAGACAAGGAACTCTGCTCCAACAACCTTGTTTCATTTTTTAGGGAGCTTGACACAAGACAAAGAACTGTGCTCCGAAAACCTTCTTTCATTTTTTAAGGAGCTTGACACAGGAAAAGAACCATGCTCCAACAGACCTCATCATAATGAACAAGAAGTCATGGCTTCCAAGAGTTCCACTCCCGATGGAAGGAAAACATCTTGGAAGTCAGGACCCAATGCCCCCAGCACCTGATGCACAACGGCACTATCACTGAGTATAGGCACGGGGTAGGTAGCCACATAGTTGACCTGCGGAGGGGCAGATACAACGGGTGGATAAAAACCAGGAAGGGATGACGGCGGGCCAGCTGCCACATCAGGACCAAAGAACAAAAGTGGATCAATGGTCATGATCCGTCCTTCATGTGGAAAACAAACCACACGAAAAAGGGAGGAGACAATCGCTCCCATGGCATAGGTGTAATCGTGCCCCAAGAGCAGATTGAAATCCAAGGGGCCTGGAACAACCATTACGTCCATATGGATGGTTTTACCTCCCAAAGTAACAGGTAACCTTGGAAGGATCCCTAACGGTTGAGTCGTTCTTCTGTTAAATGACAACAGATTCTGCATAACAGGCGCAAGCGGCAGCAAGCCAAAAGCTTGCCAAGTAGTTGAGGATAGAACACTAAAAAACGCACCTTCATCTATAATGGTGCTGGGTACAACCAGACCAAAGGCTTGTACCATTATCTCGAAAGGCACATAAGACAAAAGGCGGTATCCTGCAAATCAATTCCAATCAAAGGAAGCAACCAAACTACTTGGAGGGGCTACCATCGAACTGAGATGGTCTTCCCTTGGTGTTACGGAAGAAGAAGGAGCATCCTCCACGACCTCCATCTCGAAGGTTGGTGGAGTATCCTCCGGGACCTCCATCACGGGAGGCGGAGGAGCAGCTTCTTGAGGTATAGGGATAGGAGAATATTTCTCTAAGTCCGATGAATCTGAAGAAACAAGAAGAACATGAGGGCTGTGAGGTCCACTCTCGACGGAAAATACCTGGTGCACCGCAGATGGGGCTAGTTCAACCGATCCCACGACCAATGGTTGGTCGGGAATGGATTCTTGAATTTGAATTTCCGAGGGAGCAGGATCAACCAAGGATGACTCTTGACCAATCGTACAATCAGCTGGTGGAGGACTCAAAGAAAGCTATTTGTAACCAGCTAGAAGGGATGGCGCAGAAACAACCGAGTTGTCCAAAACCTGCTTGGCTTCATCCATATATGTACAAAGGTAAATGGCATGGTGCCCTTCACACAACTTACAGGGATTGGTGATCTTACCCTCTTTCTTAGGAGCCTTACCAGCACCAGTTGAAGACATGCCCCCAACCTGACTCCCAGAAGCCAAAGGCAACGGCGGACGACCGTTGGACCATTCTTCAAGCACCTTGGGAATGCCAGGGCAATATCGAAGGAGATGGTCTCCCGTGCACAACATGCAAGGGAACTTGAATTTCTATGGAGGGTTGGAAGGTTTATCGACGAAAGGATTCTTAGGCACAATAGCTGCAAAGCTAGCCTCTCCTTTATCGGACTTCTTCTTCTTTGTCTTCTTCTTCTTCTTCTTAGCCACCTGGTTACTCGAATCCAGACTTTCACCAGGTGAAGTAGAAGAGGAGGATGCAGAAATAGGCGAAGAAGGGGAGAGGTCCACCTTGGAATCAACATGATGTTGTTCAGGTGGAGGAACTGATTGACCAGTAGCTGAGACATTTGGAACCACAGAGGTTGAAAACAACCAAACGAGCAACCCAACAGTCAACCCAGGAAGGGACAACATTGCCATATAAGGAGCACCAACATTTCCAAAAGGAGGAAAATTACCAGGATTCCCATCGGAGGGGATTCCTTGGTTGGTGAACTCTGGAAAAGTTGCCATCAACAACCCAAAACCGCACACGGGCTAAAAACCAAGGCACACTATCAAACAGCCAACAAGAAAATTTTAACAGGGCGTGTGATCGCAGGTGATTTATCTTACCACATTGAAACTTAGAAACTTTACCATTTCATGTTTTAAGAGTCGAGAAACGGATGAAAGGTGACTCTATCTCTTTTAGTTTTGAAGCAAGCATGAAAAGACAAGCGCTTGATGATATTTTCAAATTTAAGGAGTCAGAAAATATCAAAATGACTGCTCAAGAATACTAGGCAAAGGGTGTACCAAATAACCGTGAACTGCAATATACACCTTGGTTTCAAAATGAAAGAGAAATCAACCAAGGACTTGACGTACGTGCAGGTAATCTCCCCGAATGCTGTGTCCAGTGTATCACGGGTATAGGGCGACAGACTCAGCTTCCTATGGATAAAGGATAGAAACCTAGTGGGGTCTCCCTTTATATACGCGACGGTATGGGGAGCACAAGTCCGTACTAGTGCTGTCTAAAGCCGAGAGGCGAACGACAGCTACTAGGTTTAAAGACGCCCGAACACGTACCTAGCCTAGACCTCTAAATATTTCGTTAGTGTTTCAATGCTACCTTAGTGTAAATTGAATGAATTTTAATGTTTATCTTCAATTATGTTTCAGTTTTCAGGCCCTAGCGAATGTTATGTCTCAAAATCTCCTATATGCAGCTATATGATAAAAGAAATCTTTCAATTCGATGAATTCTATCTAGTTAAGGGAAGAGCTTCAAACACTGATGCAACAAACAACAACACTATAAACGAAATTTTTCCAAACTAGATGACTTTCATTATCCAAAATTAATTTCAAACATTCAATCATGCGAATAATGCAATGTAATCTATGCAAAATCCTCTTTTCTGAAAACTATGCAATTGTAATCTATGCACAATTTCCTTTTCCTTTTCAAATTATACGAATGCACTCAATGAATTCTTCGATGAAATGAGAATCTACTTAATGCATGCTTTTAATAAAAGAGAATGCAATCGAAGCGATTTCTAGTTTTCAATCATTAAACAATGTAATCTAAGTTCAATGATGGATCTCAAAAAATACTTTTCAATGCAATGTGATCTAATGCATTTTAACGAAAAGCAAACTATGAGACGAAAACTAAAAGAACGCAAATCTCCTTAATGAAGGATGAATGCAAAAGAGATGCAAAAAAACACTAAGAATGCAATCGTTGTTTCGAAACACTTTGTAACGAAATCCCTCAAAAGGCGACAACACATATGAGGTCAAACACAAAGAGGACTTCCAAAGCAAGAGATCAAAACAAGACATTCATTCCCTTTTACATCAAACAATCACATAAATAAGACATTTCAAACAATGAGCAATGTAATCTATGCTCATACAGTGAAAAGACCGGAAGGGAAAGACACACTGGTGAAGGATTTAGGGAAAAAATCTCAATTTTCACACACCCTGAAATTGGCACGACTTTATCATTGACAACTAGCACCAACTGGCGTGACTTGCTCACTGAAAACTAGCGCCAATGCCCAATTGGTGCGGGTTGCTAACTGACAACAAGCACCAACGCCTGAAAATGAAAAAACAAAGAATTTCTCCCAACCAAGACCAGAGTCACCACTTCAAGCAGAATCTCCAAGACTCAAATGAACCATGTAATCTAGGCTCAAAGCAAGACAAAGCGAAATTCGAATGAAGAAGAAGCCAATCACTCAAATAACGCAATAAAACAATAGACAACCACCAAAAGAATGCAGAGAAGCAATCACAAACTTGACTGAACAGATAGAAACCAAAAACTCCCATGGGAGGCTTGACACACAATAGCACCTAGATGCCCTAGGGCTAGAATGCAAAATCGATAGAAACGAGCAAACAACCAAAGGATGAAGGTCACAGTCAGTCAAACAATGCCCCAGAACACTCAGGAAGTCGTAAAAAATGAAACCAAAATCACAGATCAAGCTCAGAAAGCTCAGAACCAAGAAAACCCTAGCACCTTACAGCATAGGCGTGACTGTCAGACTGAAACTAGCGCCATAATAGATTTCCGCAGGTAGTAAACTGGCAACTAGCGCCAATTGGCGCGACTGTCAGGCTAATAAGCGCGCCAGTCAAGTTCACTATGAAAAAACAAAAATAAGCAATCCAAGAAGTAGACCAGTGATGTTGGAGCTTAAACCAAAAGCCAAAGACACGAAAATAGCCATCCAAAAGAGCTGATCAAGCAAGCAAAGTCAAGAATCGATTGAAAGACAAGATAATACTCCAAGTGTTCAGTTCATAAACTAGACCGGAGATTGACTGAAGCAACATTGATCTACTTTCGCTAATGCAGAGCAAGAGCGTTTCGAAGGCTATCTGGCTAACTTCAGGCTCCGTCTATAGTTTATAAAGCAAACAAAAAGCTAACTCCCCAACAGAGTCGCCAATTTGTTGTAGAGGTAAATCCCCTCTGCGGACAGAGGTGATCCCTACTAGCCCAGATCGGGTCTAGCAACAATCATAACATGCTATGGCGCAAGTTCCTAATTTCAATAAACCAAATTGTGGAGAAGGCCTACCTCAAGTCCAACGCTGTCGTTTTTGGAGAAGATGATGTTCCCGTTTCCTTGCTCTAGCAGATCACAATCCTTTCACTTGCGGCGATCGAACACCTGCACACACAAGAAATAAAACAAACGCAAGCGTAAAACCTGATATATGCAATTATGTATCAGTCAGAGAAGACACAACTCATGATCATAATGAACAATACGAGTGGAACCATAACCAATAGTCGCTTATCATTAATTCATACAAAGGAAAATACAACCTGGCTCTGACGTTGAACCTTCCTTCGGCGGGTCGTCAGCGGGATACGTCTCGGTAAAGCTTGTCGGGAATGGGGACAAGCCTCTCTCTTCGATCGTCAATCTCCTTGCTATGGATTTGGTAGTATGAGGACTATCAAAGCTCTTGCAGCATTCTTTAGGCTATGAAGGCTCTTGGAGATTTCTTGGAGATTGGCTTGCAAAGGGAAATGGCAAGCTTATATAGATGGTGGAAGGGGATTTGGGATCCCTACAATCATGGGATTGGCCCTATCCTCAAGGAAGCTTCCATGAGAGGTGGAAAACTACTTCCTCTACATGGAGAACCGAAGCCAAACGTCCCAACTCAATTTAGAGACCAGTTCAGGAATTGGTTGGAGTCAATCTTCCGCCATTTATTTTTTAAAAACACTCCTTATTAAGCCTGGCGTGGGTACAACACTGAGACAGTGCGCCAATTGGAGCGCCCTCTTTGGAGGATTTCCCCCATTGGCGCGGGTATGACAGTGAGAAATTGCGCCAAGGGTAAAAAGGCTATTTTTAGGGTTTTTCACAAGGAGTTGTCTTCAAGGGAATGAAATTCCATGTCTAGGGGAATGCCATGAAAGTGTTTTCAGATCATGTCACTACTCACAGGTCACGGAATAAGCCCTCCAATGTGTGGGACGGGGAATTGCAGGGACGGTGACAAATTGCTGTGTAACAATTAGATTTCTCTTGTGTGTGTTGCATGAAGAAGTTTGGAAAGCTATAGTTGCACTTAATATCTTTTTGACTAAAGTTATTGCATCTAAAATACTCAATCTCATTCATTAGTGGAGTAAAAGAATTGTTTCCATTAGCATGAAAACTATTTTTTCCTTGACCAACTCTTGATCTATGGACATTTCTTCTAGAAAAAATCTTCTCCCAACAATTTATGGCCTTGTGTCCAAAATTGTTACATGCAAAACAATAACCATAAAATAGAGTAGGATACTTGACTATTTGTTTTCATAATGGAGGAGTAGAATTTGAGGATCTTGCTTGCTTCACTTGTTTATTTTTTTTCTCATAATTTGATTTAAGCTCCATTATTTTTCACACCCTTGTTGGTTGCTACAATATTTTCTTGATTTTCCTTTCCTTTTAAGGCATCTACATAACTTGTACTCAGTTGACCTTTGAAATTTTGTTGAGGAGGCTTGAAGCACAAACTAGGTTTTCTTCCAATGACCTTTGCATGTTAAGAATATCTTGCAAGGTTTCAGATCCCTTGATAAATTTATGATTTATACATTCTCTATATTCTTCTTTTGATAGATTAGCACTTAATGCAAAAAGTTGTTCTTTAAGTTTGTGTCAATTTTATTTCCATCTTTCTAGTTGATTAGCAAACACATTTTCTTTCATTTTTTCTTCTTCCAATTCTCTCTTTAGATAGATGATGTCCTCTTCATGAATGCATGCAATTGGAGCTCCACCAATATTCTACTTCAAAGATTCATTTTCTCTTTCCAACTCAATCATATATATTTTTTGAATCACAAGTTGTTGCGGAAAATTTTCTTTGAATTTATCAAGCTCATCCAACAGGGTCTTTAAAGAATTATTAGCCAAAGGAGGCTTATTCTCCTTTAGTTTTTGTATTTCTTCCTTGAGCAGCATATTTTTGTTTCTAGCCTTCCTTAGCTCATTAAGTGCAGTAATGAGTTCCCCTTCATAATCAATATCTCCATCCTCAAGATATGATTTATCTTTAGACTCAAAACCCATAAGAACACATTCATTTTTCCCTTCTTCTTCAGATGAAGATTTATCACTTCTTTCTTCTAAAGTACCACTTTATTCTTTGGAGTATTAACTCCTTCTCTTTTGAGATTTACCTTTTCGAAATTTCTGAGTTCTATCCTTGCTTTTCATCTCCTTCTTCTTCTCCTCCTTTTCTCCTCTTTCATGTGGAAACTTTGCAACAAAATGTCCAACTTCTCCGCATTTGAAGCACTTGAATGGAATATTTCCTTTATACTTTCTGGAACCTCTCTTTAATTTACTAGAAAAGTGAGCAAATATTTCATTTGATTCACTACTAGAATAATCTTCCTCTTTTTTTATTTTCATTGGAAGTTTCTTGAGATTTTTGGTGAGAGCCTTGACTTTCTTGGAGGCCTTGAATGTTGCTTCATTATGCTCAAATTTCTCTTCTGAAATACACATATCATAAGTTGTAAGAATTCCAATAAATTGCTCCATAGTGAGAGTGCTCAAGTCAGACATCTCCTCAATAATAGAAACCTTAGGATTAAATCTTACAGGTAAACACCTCGAGGATTTCTGAATAATGACCTCACCTTAAAAATTTCCATCTATGGTCTTGATTAGATTTGTCATTTTTTCAACCCTTCGGAAATACTCTCCAATAGTTTCATCTTCCTTAATTCTCAAACTCTCAAACCTCATCCTATAGGTTTGGAGCTTCACTTTCTTCACTTTATTATCACCTTCATAGTTATTCTCAAGTTTGTCCCAAAATTCTTGGTTGATTTACAATTGATGAATTTTATCAACTCATTCTCACCAAGCCCTAGGAAAATAGCATTTCTAACCTTGGAATTGTTTTAAAAAATATCATTTCTATCAAGGTCTGATGGAAGGACATCAAGAACAACATATTCAAACACCATAGTAGAATTAATAAACATCAACACCTAAACTCATGAGGTTCCCTTGCATTCTCATCTTCCATAAATTGTAGTTCTCACCATAAAAAACTAGAAGCTTCACATCATGGCAAACCATTGTCCCTTCTCAATCTCTCCTTTTAGTGTTCAACTTGAAATAAATGGGTTGGCTCTATGATGCAGGAGCATCATGGTTCCGAAAATTTGTACATTTAGTATAATCTAGGGGGTATTGTGTTTCTCAAAAGAGTTTGTTTTCCTAAGTATTTAATTAAGATAATTTTCAATATTTTGAGTGATTTAGGTGAGACATTTAGAATAGGATTTAACTAAATATTGAGAGGAATATTTGTAAATTTTCTCGAATGTAAGAGAACATGAGTGATTTATGAGTGACTGGTGTGGATTGAGATATTCTAAAATATTGAAAATCTTAGATTAGAAAGTAGTTCATGACTTATGGAGGATCCTTAGGATTTAGTTGAATGTTGAGATATTCAAGGGATAAATAAGAGATTTTAGGAACTAATTGAGGACTTAGAGGATTTTTATGATTTTGTTGAGTAACCTATGGATCTAAACCAAAATTAGTTACAGAACCTTTTGTATATAATTGTAAAACCTCAAAGGCATAAACATATAGGTAAAGTGAGAAACGAGAGAGATATAGACTCTTAATTGTAAGCCTACGTGCATAGAGAGAGAGGAAGAGAAAAGGGCCATGTAAAAGGAGTATCATGCCAAAGCCATATTGTAAACAGATTTGCTTGTATTTGTACATTTATTTTTTTAATGAGAAATCGAATTCTCGTTTGACTGTGTGTCATTTCTTTTATGTGCTGAGTGGTCCATAATAGAAATAATTCGATATCAGTGTATTAATTCTAGCTGACTGTATAAGTCTTTCTAAGTGATAAAGGACTTATGGCTAGGTAGAATCTGGGTAGATTCCAGTTTGAGAATTAATTAGCTGAGAATAAAGCTTATTAAAGAAAATTTGTGCAGTTAAATTATGTACAGTCGAGTAATTTTGATTCGAATACGTAAGACAGAGAGTACTTTGTATTCAAGAGAGACGGTGTAATGGTATATGAATAAACAAATATAAGCTCAAGAGAGTTAGACTTGAAGTATTCTGAACAAGAAAAGGAGGAGTAGCGGGAAGAAAAGATCAGTGCAACAGAGCGACATAAAGTAGAGAAACCGACAAAGGTAGAGAATACTTAGAGATTTCCAAAGAGGTGAATGGATGAACACGATTAAATCACAGTATCGAAGATTTAAGAATTGATGGCAGAGATCGAGTGCAGACATAAATGAAGGCGAGCGATTAAATGGCGAAGACTACACAACCAGGCAAATTTAGAGAGTTACGGATGAGGATGCGTGTTAGTGTGGTGCAACATCGCACATCAGAGATTTTAGAAGTTACGTTAAGGACTTCGCATGGTGAAAAGGATAACTTGCGATGCGGTAAAGTCCGACAATTGTGATGTGGTGAGGGGAGGTGCCACGTGTCGGCATTGTGCAACATCACGCATCAATGATTTTAAAGATTAGTGTTAAGAGTTCTCATGGTGAAGTGTTTTGATTTTGATGTGAACCAGTAAGGACTGAAGAATGTGATGCAACGAGAGGAGCCACGTGTTGTAATTGCGCATTAGAGCTCATCACTGATCTTATGGCTTAGCGTTATTGGTATAGCGTTAAACTTGCGATCAAGAAATTGCAATGAAGGTATTGTGGACCCTACATCAGAGTGTTCTGCATATAGGTAATGATTTGGGTTTTATGTGTGGTATGTTATAATGTGAAAGCATTATTGATCATATAAATATGTATGTTATAACCTGCTGCATGTGTAAAGGAGTTATGTGGGCCATAACCCACAAGTTCGAGGTATTGGTATAATGTGAAGCTATGTATGATATAAGATTAAGGTGAAGGGGCTTCAATGATAAGTTGAGTTGTCAATCATGATTAAAAACTTCTGCATGAGTTTGATTTATGTTTGATAGACCTGAAAGGTTAAGGTGGGTACATGTGGGGTTAATTTTGCTAACCTTGCATGTGTGCATGTTTTATTAATTGCGACCTTATGGTTGCAGCAATTTGGTATCAGAGCAAGTTAAAAGCTCTTTTGGAGGAAAAAAAAGCATATTTTTGATGAATGTGACAAATTTAAACTATTCATAAGAAATTGATAGCAGAACAGAGTGAGATTCAGCGTGATTATGGATTAGAGGAGAAGAAGTCAAACTGTAAATCTAAAAAGGTGGATATAAGTACAGAGAAAAGTCAGACAATAAAATTTGAGAAAGTGATGGTTGTTTTCTTGAGAAGAACGGAGATCCATTCAAATGTGAAGAGTGGAATTAGACTGCTTGTGAAATCATGCAAGAATTGTTTTATTTAACTCTGGTTTGAGTTTTGCAGGTTGCAGACAAAGGAGGAATATCTCAGCAAGGACAACAAGGAATGCTCTAAAGAACAAAAGAACCAGTTGTGTTCTTGAAGGCAGTGTAAAGTGAATACTCTGAAAAAATGTGGCAAAGAACCTGAATATTCCAGTTGAAGGTTGGACAGAGAGGACAAGAGTGTTCTCAAAAGAAAGTAGAACTGCAGAAGCCAAGGAGCAAAGGATTTGCTCAAATAGAGGTTCCAGAGATAGAGAACCAGTGTTACCAAAAGACCAAGGAGAGAAGGCTTGGTGAGGTACTTGCAGTAGGTATGGAGACTTGCTGAGAAGGAGAGGCTTAGTGCAATTCACAAGTGAACATATGCAAGTCACAAAAAGTAGAAGAATGACTACTGATAGCCATAGAAGAGGTTCAGAGAGAAGCCATCGCAGAAGAAGAGTGGAGAAATATGACAAGTTAAATAGAATAGGGAAGAGAATTCAAGAAGAGGTTGACAGGGAGAAAGCTGAGATAAATTTCCAAATTACATTATTGATGGATATGTTGTAGAGAAATAAGGTAGACTAGAGGTATGGTTGGACTATGAGAAAGTGAAGTGGCATAGGCTACAAGAGAAAAGAAAGCAGCAGGTGAATATGAAGCTAATAGAGGAGTTGAGGAAGCTTGAGAAGATAATGAATGTTCAATTGAGGGTAGAGAAGCTCAATGGAGTTGAGCTACAACAAAAGAAATTTTTTGGAGAAGAACGAGTTCTTTGTGAACTTGGAGATAGAGCAGTGACGTTTTAAACATAAATTGAGGCTACTGAGCCTTATGACTTTGAAATTAGCAATTTTTGTATGGTTGTAGATGTAATACAAGATGATGAACAATATTTGGGAATTGTCGAAGAAAAGGAGAGACGGAATCTAAATTTTGTTTTAAAGAAGAAAGGTGAGACAACGAGGTCTCATGAGGAAACTCATACACAGTTGAAGGAAGATATTGCTTTTCAGCATACTAATAGAGTTGTAAGAAGAGGAAGTTTGGCTTACATTGATAGCCAAAAGCAAGCAAAAGAAGTTTTATTTTGTAAACTTGAGCAAGGTATTTTCTTTGATGAAGAAAGTGAATATGTGAAGGAAGGACAAGATGAAGATATTGTGAGGTGTTTGACTATCATGGACAACCAAAAATAACAACATCTATTAGAGACAGTTATGAGAAAGGCCAGAGATGACTTTATACTTTTTAAGTGTAAATAAGAGATTAGAGTGCTAGACGAGTTGTTAATGGAACCTAAAAGTGAAGAGGAAATTACAGCCAAAGAAGAAGAGATGTTTATAACATCTGAGGAGACTGAGGTGAGGTTAAGTTGTCAATTTTATGATGTAATTGCAGGTGATGAAGAAGATACAAATGAAGTTGTAATAAAGGAGATGGAGGACATCTTATCTTTTGAAGGTAAGAGTGAAGCTCAAAGGCAACATGAGGATGAATACATTTTTGTCTTCAAAGACAATAATGATGAAGGAGAATGGAATTGTAATCAGTAGCTAGAAGAAAATTTTATTGCAGTCAGGGAGTCAAAACTCAGTTTACTTTGTGAAAGTGAATTTGCAGGTAGTAAGAAGAAGAGAGATGTTACAAAGGGAGATATCTTAAAATATATTGAGGAAGTTTTGGAGGCAGCAATGTTTGGAGCAATATACAGATTAATATTTGCATAAATTTCCAGAGAAATAGTATTTGGAGCAATAGCAGAAGTTGAAGACAGCAAGATTTTTGAAGCTCCTACACAAAGTAAAGGACAACAGCAACAAAGTATTTTTTGACAGAGAAATAGAGAATTTGATAAAGCTTATGAGAAATGAACATAAGGAAAGGAGTTGCAGATAGAGAAGACATATAATTAATTGTATGAAAGACTAGACTGTAACAAACATTGAAGGAAAATTCAATGGAGTGTTATAAACGAAGATATGGAAACCAGAAGAAGCAAGGAAATATAGCAGAGTACATGGAAAACAGTTAAACAGAGCATTGAAATCACTGAAGAACAAAGTTTTGGATCCAGGAGGAATTCCATCAGCATTTAAAACACATGATCTAGAGATCATGAATGTTTTCTACCTTGGTTTTATGATGCAGGAGCATCATGGTTCCGAAAATTTGTACATTTAGTAGAATCTAGGGGGTGTTTTGTTTCTCAAAAGAGTTGGTTTTCCTAAGTATTTAATTAAGATAATTTTCAATATTTTGAGTGATTTCGGTGATACATTTAGAATAGGATTTAATTAAATATAGAGAGGCATATTTGTAAATGCTCTCGAATGTAGGAGAACATGAGTGATTGATGAGTGATTGGTGTGGATTGAGATATTCTAAAATATTTTAAATATTACATTAGAAATTTGTTCATTATTTATGGAGGATCCTTAGGATTGAGTTGAATGTTGAGATATTCAAGGGATAAAGAAGATATTTTAGGAACTAATTGAGGACTTAGAGGATTTTTAGGATTTTGTTGAGTAACCTATGGATCTGAACCAAAATTGGTTACAAAACCTTTTGTATATAATTGTAAAACCTCAAAAGCATAAACATATAGGTAGAGTGAGAAAAGAGAGATATATAGACTCTTAATTGTAAGCCTACGGGCATATAGAGAGAGGAAGATAAAAGGGCCATGTAAAAGGCGTATCAGGCCAAAGCCATATTGTAAATATATTTTCTTGTATTTTTACATTTATTTTTTTAATGAGAAATTGAATTCCCGTTTGATTGTGTGTCATTTCTATTATGTGCTGAGTGATCCATAATAGAAATAATTCAATATAAGTGTATTAATTCTAGCTAATTTTATAAGTCTTTCTGAGTGATCAAGGACTTATGGTTGGGTAGAATCTGGGAAGATTCCAGTCTAAGAATTAATTAGCTGAGAATAAAGCTTGCGGAAGTAAATTTGTGTAGTTAAATTATGTACAGTCGAGTAATTCTGATTTGGAAAAGTAAGACAGAGAGTACTTTGTATTCAAGAGATACGGTGTAATGGTATATGAATAAACAAAGATAAGCTCAGGAGATATAGACTTGAAGTATTCCAAACAAGAAAAGGAGTAGTGAGAAGAAAAGATCAGCGCAGCAGAGCGACATAAAGCAGAGAAATCGACAAAGGCAAAGAATACTTATAGATTTCCAAGGAGGTGAATGGACGAACACAATTAAATTGCAGTATCAAATATTTAAGAATTGATGGTAGAGATAAAGCGCCGGCAGAAATGAAGGCAAGAAATTAAACGGCGAAGACTACACAACCAGGCAAATTTGGAGAGTTACAGATGAGGACTCGTGTCATTGTGGCGCAACATCACACATCGGAGATTTTATAAGTTATGTTAAGGACTTCGCAAGGTGAAAAGTATAACTTGTGATGCGATAAAGTACGATAGTTGCAATGCGGTGAGGGGAGGTTCCATGTGTCGCCATTGTGCAACATCGTGCATCGACGATTTTAAAGTTTAGTGTTAAGAGTTCGCATGGTAAACTGTTTTGATTGCGATGGGAAGCAGTAAGGATTAAAGGATGTGATGTGATGGGAGGAGCCACATGTCATAATTACGCATTAGCGCTCATCACTGATCTTATGTCTTAGCGTTATTGGTATAGTGTTAAACTTACGACCAAGTGATTGAGATGAAGGTATTGTGGACCCTACATCATAGTGTTCTGCGTATAGGTAATGATTTTTGTTTTATGTGTGGTCTTTTATAATGTGAAATCCTTTTTGATCATATAAGAATGTATGTTATAACCCGCTGCATGTGTAAAGGAGTTATGTGGGCCATAACCCACAGGTCCGAGGTGTTGGTATAATGTGAAGCCGTGTATGATATAAGGTTAAGGTGAAGGGGCTTCAATGATAAAGGTAAATTTTATTGTGTTGAGTTGTCAATAATGATTGAGTTTTGGTCGACATTTCAAACCAGCTAATGTGGTTCATCCTCAAAAAAAGGTGGGGAAAAAAATCGATCCTAATGAATAAATAAATAGTATAGATGCGTCATTATTCAGAAATATCCGTTAAGGACTAATCATTAAAAACTAGACATTGGGACTAGCCGTTAGAAAATTAGTTAGGAACTAAAATACAATTAATTAATTAATCAATTAATTAAATTAAATATTTTCTTAAAAACCCAAGTTTTTCACAAGAAAACCCACACAGAACAGTACCTCCATGCAGGTTCTCATCATTTTCCGGTTCAGAAATTTGGTGTCATGTGCACTCTTGCGACTCGTGCTCTTAGAATCTCTGATGACAGGTCCTTAGAATCAGAGAAGTCCCATCTTCTTGAAGTTTTTGAAAATAATGGTTACAGTAGATATCAAGGTCTTAAAGCCTTTCGAAAGGCTTATAAAGTATTGAGTGGGAAATCTACTTGGGTGGATCCCATCTCTAAGGTCCATCTCCCATTTATCCAGGGGACAACGAACAAAATTTCCCATGTCCTTAGAAGAAATAATGTCTCTGCCTCTTTTAGACTTCTCTGCACTATTAGAAATTCTCTTGGGTCTGTTAAGGACCCTATTGACCCTAAGGAAATGAAAGGGTTTTATATGATTCCTTGTTCATGTGAAAATCCTTATATTGGAGAAACAGGTCAATCCATTAGGCAGACAATCTAGGAGCATGCTACAGATATTAGGCACAATCGGTCCTGTACCTCAACTCTTGTTGAGCATGTGGAAATATCATGTCACCATGTTTGGATTGAAGATTCCAAAGTCATTGCCAAAGTAGATCACTTCCACCATAGTAAATTGAGGGAGGCGATCGAAATCGAACGACATGCCAAGAATCTCAACTGGGATGATGGTTGGAAATAAAATAAGAGTTGGATCCCAGCTCTTGCTAGGTAATTTTTCTTATTTAGTTTAAAAATTTATTTATGTATTTTCAATTTTCTAATTATTTATTTAATCAAATAATTTATATTTTTATTAAATTAATTTATTTCATTCCCCTTTTTGTTTTTATTTATTATGCTCCTCATTTTGTCTTTTTATAATAATTTACCCCTCCCTTTTTCTTTATAAATTAACCCCTTTTTAATTTATCCCTCTCTCCTAGGTAATTAAGTTTATTTTTATATTTATTGATATATTTATACCTTTATTTAATTTTTATAGATATTCAATTTCTAAATAATTAAATAAATAAATAAATTATTATTATTATTATTATTTAATATTATTAATCTATAAACTAATTAAGTCCCCTTTTTACTTTACTTTTATCTTTATTTATTTATTAAATTATAAAAAAAAATTTAATTCCCCATTTTTAAAAAAATTATTATTAAAATTTTACTTTTTATTATTATATAAAAACTTCTTTACCCTTTTTAATAAAATCATTAATTTAATTAATTAATTTATTAGTTTTAATAAAATCTTTAATTTAATTATTTAATTTATTATTTTTAATCAAATCTATAATTTAACTAATTAATTAATTAATTGTATTTTAGTTCCTCACTAATTTTCTAACGGCTAGTTCTTAACAGCTAGTCCTGACGGCTAGGTTTTAACAACTAGTCCTTAACAGCTATTTTCGGATAATGATGCATCTCTACTATTTATTTGATGAATCGATTTGTTTCCCCACCTTGTCCTGAGGATGAACCACATTACCTCGTTCGAAACGTCAACCAAATCCTTATTATGTGATTAATCTGAAAGACACCCATTTACGTTATGGATCACAAAAGTCTTAGATTTAACATGATTGAGTTGTCAATGCATGAGTTTGATTTATGTTCGATAAACTTGAAAGGTTAAGGTGGGTACATGTGGGGTGAATTTTGCTAACCTTGCATGTATGCATGTTTTGTTAATTGTGAACTTATTGTTGCATCACTCTGATACCAATTGTTAGATACAAGTAACACTGAGAGGGAGTGGGGTGAATCAGCATTACAAAAAATTATAAATTTTTTGTAATTAAAAATTATTCAGAAATTCACTTCATTTTGTAATTAAAAATTATTCAGAAATTCACTTCAAAATGATGTAACAAGATCATTCACATGCACATGTAAAACACAAACAATCATCACATATAGAAAAATGGATTTTAGGTGGAAAAATCCCCCTCCAGGGAAAAAACCCAATGAACTTTTTGTTGCTTCTTATTATCTATTGCTTCAAAATTTTATCATTTACATTACATCAGCTAGCCACCACTAGCAATGGAGAACCCACTCCTTGACTGAAATGATAAATGTTGGCCATAACCAACTTGGAGCACCCACTCCTACAATTGACAATCAACATGCACTTAGTATGAATCCCCTACTCCAAGTACAAAAAATTCTATAATAATGACAGTAAGATTTAGAACTAAAAACACTGCTGCAAAATACAAGAATAACATCAAATGAGAACACTTATGGAGCCACAATTTCACACTGCAAATGAGAAAAAAAATCTCCACACACTTTCCCTCCAAAAAATCTCAACCAATAGTTTCATATACCAACATTCCTATAACCATGCAACATTTTTTAGAGCCATACATTTAATTTCACAAGGAAATATTTAACTTCACAACTCTCAACTAAATACATGCAAATACAATAAATCCAATGGTCAAACTAAAGGTGGCACTTCAATTTTCCACCCAACCTTAGACTCGCTGCAACCATAATTACTTGTAGTAGTCACCCCCTAGCTAGATCCATGATCTAAGGGGAATTTCTTCAATAGTTTCAACATGATTTTATACTCAGCTCAAAGAGGACAAGGATTACTTATAAAATCAGGTGGTTTATCTGCGCTTTAGCAAGCACCCTGAGTGGCTTCTCAAAAAATTATCGACAAATAGTCATTCCCATTTTCCTTATAATTTCTTGAGCTCCTCTAGGCCACAATTTAGCTTCCGATGGAATTTCATTCCCTTCACTTTGCAGATATATCGAACACTTCTCATGTGCTTCCCAAGAGGAAAATCCAACCCCAACATTTTTGTGCAAATGTCTTTTTATAATTTCTCAAAGGTGCCTCTTCATGCTCCTCTTGGACTCTTCCTCTTCTTTTTATTATTATTTGCACCATAAAATTAATTAAAGGTGCCAACTAACCCCACATGGGTTTATCTTTCCTCTTCCCTCTTAGATCATGGATATTTGGTCCCACTCTTTAAGCCATTACAAAAAAATATACTCATTTATAATTCAAAGTATTTTCACATTACCAAAAATCAAGGGAAAATGTACTAGGGGTGTCACAAAGAGAAAGGGGAGGAAACTTGGACAACAAGAACTTGGACAATGGGGTGGAGTTTGGAGCTCAAAAGGTGTCGGATTGAGGATTTGGACATACTAGAGTTTTGGTTTGTACTTGGGCTCATAGGATTGGGGAACCTATGGAATGGATTATTCCTTGCAGACAGGGTGACATATTCTCCTTGTTGACTGGATGACATATTCAACTTGGTCCCAAGAGAAGCACCATAATTGAGTCACTATAAATGAGTATTTTTTTTTGTTACTTTTTATTGTTAAATTATTTGAATTACATATACTATGAAATATAAAAATGAATAGATATGAAATGAATAGAAACAAAATAATAACACTTACAATAAATAAATAAATTTTTAAAAAAATAAAATAAACTAAAATAAAAAAATCTGTTTCTTTTTACTTAAATAATTCTTTATACAAACTTGATATAACAAAAAGGCCCTAAGCACAAATTCTAAAAAAAAAAGAGAAAAACAACCATTAGAAAGAAAGCCGATATAAACCTTATAACAAAAGTTGAAATTAATATTAAAAAAAAAAACAACAACAAAAAACAAAAAACCTTTAAGAAAGGAAAATATAAAAATTAACACAAAAGTAATGCAAAAGATAAAAGAGAAATTATATTCTATGTGTGTGTGAAAGAAGAAGAGAAAATTAGAAAAAAAATTACAAACCATTGTCAAGATTGACCATTTTCCTCACAGTATTCCTTAACAGTAATATTATTTTATTAATTAGTTAAAAAAAACATTAACAAAAAAGATAAATATAAGAAATTTATGAATAACATTATAAACAAAGATAAATATAAAAACAAACCATTATAATTATTATTTTCTCTTAATTTTAATATTTATCTCTTTTGACCATTAACTAAATACCATTATGGTTGTTTAATTAATTTTAATAAAAAAATAATAATATAAATTAAATAAAAATATAATATAATTTAATATAATTAAATTAAATTAAATTAAAATAACATATGATAAAAATTAAAATATTTAAAATTATTATATTTTTCTCTTTTAAGTCAAACTAGTTGTTATATTATAACGACTAGTTAACTCTTTTCTTTATCAATTTAAGTCTCATATCAAGATCTAATCTTTCATCTTATCCTGAAGATAAACCATATTAATTGGTTGAAAACATATTAATAAAATTCGTTTATATATAATTATCTACCAAAACAATCTCAGCATCTCATCTAATTTCCGAAATTCATTATACATAGAGTTGCTACATCAATTAAAGCAAAGGGAAACCATTGAAGAAGTGGCTAGGAAATCCTATATGATACCATATGACCGAACCATTGGGGACCCGTTGGAGGAAGCCAGGATGAGGCATTGATGATTCTCAATCACGAGATTACATGTCACCACAAATGTGGTCATCAATTTTTTTTTATTTTTTTTCACGAGATTACATGTCACCACAAATGTGGTCATCAATTTTTTTTTATATCCATGGTCTTAATATATCGCAGTAAATTCTCTCGAAGGAATCTACTGTCGGTCTAATCCCGCGAGCGTCTAGGAGATTTGATCCTGTGACCTCTCAATTTGGGAGTACTTCCAAGTGGAGACTCAACCAATTGAACTAACCCTTGGAGCTCATGTGATCATCAAATTTTATCATAAAGTGTTTTTATAAAAATGATAATGTTGGTTCACCGGTATTAAAGGTTAATAAATATTATAAAAGACTTTGCTTTGCTAATAGAAAGATAGCTGCATAGCAGCAAGTCCCTATCCCTGTATTTGGATGACGGTTGCCATTGTTTTAAGTAGTTTACTCTACATGATGAGAGACTGAACAGAGCTGGCTGAATGAAGTATCTGTTGAATCTCATGACTTGCAAAATTGCATCAGCATATGCATGACGTGTAAAAGTTTGGTATGAACCTTTTCCAGAACGAAGGTGGGATGATGTTAGGGCGAAACAGTACATAAGATTATTGTCCAATGGAATAAGACCTGCAAGCAACAGTGATCTGGATTTGGACAGTTCAAAGATTATAAATTCATGCATGTTGCGAGCAACAATGATCTGGATTTTGGAGATTTTAAAGATTATAAATTTATGTATTTTTGTATAGATATTAATGATAAAGTAGTTTGGAGTTTTTTGAAAAAAAAAATTGTAATTAAATTTTGATTTGTGTTGTTTAAGTTGGTTTTTTTATTATTTGTAGATTTAATATCCTCAAAAACTAAAAATTCATTTATCAAATCAAATTTTTATTTTTAATAAATCTTTATTAGATTATAAATAAATGGAAAAAAAAAAATATCCCACTTAAAAACTGCTTGCAATATTCAATTCAAAATGAGAATCTTAAAAAAATTTATAGTGTTTCATCAAAATTAGATAATAACGCAAATATCTCTAAAATGGATACTAGCACAAATGTGTCTGGTTCACGCACATGTCTTGAGATCAGGCCTCGAATTTGAAGTTCTATATGGAAAATTTTGAAACATAAAAGATGGTCAAAAGTGATAGGTTAAAAAAACCAATGGTTTAAATGGAGATTAAACTAGACAATCTGTTCAGTGCTATTTTTTTTCACAAGAGTGTAGTCACATTTTTAATTGGACATTGTTGGCATATATTTTATAAACAAACTTTTGATGTTATAGAATTACATTAGTCAATATTTTATAAACTATTTTTTGATGTTACAGTGAGTCATTATGTATTTTTATGATAACTATTTTCAAACTTACTTCTTTATGATTATAAAAAATTGTATATGACACCAAAAAAATTTAGATGTCACAAATCTACATAAAATAACATACATAAAAACAAATAACTATCCTCAAATTTTCACTTACACAATTTTGAAATTCCAAATCTACTTAAAATCCAGATGAAACCGAATACAACTCCACACAAATATCCTTGCATATAAGCTGAGTGTGAATGCAACTCTAGCATCAGGCAGCTACCATGTGACTGTAACTTGGAAGATGCTTTGGTCTCTTAGTATAGGCATCCGCTCGTTGTCGGTCTGCCTTGAAGAGCGTGCGATTAAACATGGGCACAAATAGCATGTCTCTTTTTCTAGAGAAAAAACATTTTTTTTTTTTTTTAATAATAGAAAAAAACACTTCTTTCTATTATAGCAAATACACGCTGGCTACTATTTTATGGCAGCGTGTATTTGCTTGACTATCTCAATACACTAACATTGTTGTTTCCACTTAGTCTTGTCTATTAAATTTTTGTGTAGCTAGAAAGAAATGTTTTTTTTCTTTTTCTTTTTTACCTTAGTTATTATATTAGTGTGTGTTTTTTTTAGAGAAAAAAACACTTCTTTCTATTAAGAAAAAAAGATAGTGCATATTTGTTTGTTTTTAATTCTGCTATGTTCATTTCTATCTATTTTTCTTTCTTCTATTACTTCTGGTCACAAAACAGATCACTACACAAAAATTATCTCAGCTTATAGCCTGTCTCTTGTAATAGATTTCCGCTGGATTCAGAAGGATATCACATTCCTGCTCATAATTTCATGAACTTATCAAACTCCACCACGGTACCCAATGAGTGCACGTCTAGAATCTGGAAGAGAGTGACCCCACCACAATCCCATGGTGTCACTTAATTCTCCATCTTTGACATATGGTACTGAAAATGGAAGCCTGTGCACAAAGTTATTATAACACTCTTCACGGGCCAAACGACGGCTTTGAGTTTGAAGGGTTCCAAACGCTGTCAATGACTTTGGAATATTTATGCAAAATAATTGACATGTTTCCACATGTTAGGTCAATATTTCTAGAAGTTTCAGAATCAGTGGTTTTCAAATATTTTAGTTGTTTTAAGTGTGTTTTTTTTAAGTTTTTCATTTATTTTCTGATTTAATTTGTACAAAATCTTGCAGAAATTTATTGAAATTACAAGTTTGATAGGTGAGTCATCCAAAATCTAAATATCTCAAAAGTTTTTCAAGGTGTTGAATTCATATATACAATCAAAAAATTAGTGTAAACAACAAATTTCACTTTTGGAAATAACTCTCACCACCCCAATGAATAAGAAGTGGAGGCAACCCACAACTTCATTGAATGTTTGTGCGGAGAAGAATGAAGCTTTAGTATTCAAATCTGAAGGCGTTCACCCAAAATCCAAACAAAAGAGTATCGAGCCTTACCTCTGTGTTTAAGACTTACCCACTGTATTACCTACCTTTTTGCCCGCAACATTTTATGTTTTCCAATAAGTTCCGCAAGTTATGTTGTTTGAGTTGCGATGTGATATCGTCGCCGCATATTGCAATCGCTGAAGTTTGTGTTTACCCGCAGGGTATTTTGTTTTGGATGCGATGCGACGTGCGTAATCGCATATGTTTTAGTTTCCAGTTAAGCGCCCGCAAAGTTAAATGTTTTGCGATGCGATGCGATCATGTCACCACACATCACAATTGCAAATTCTTAAGTATTCCATTATAGAAATGAGTTAAGTTTTGCGACATGCAATGGAGGGTCGGACGTGACGTGATTTCAAAGCCGAAACCGATAATATTTCAGGTCCGAGCTTTTATGTTTTGTACGATGTTTTGTGTGAAAACAACAACACTACTTTGTGTGTCGTTTAATGAAGAAATGGGCCTTGACAGAAAAGGGGCGATTGGTTGTTACCCGTCCATCGAGCATTGAATAGAATTTAATTTTTTAGGCTTCGGCCATTTGTATTAAAAACCTATGTAATTTCATTTTGATAATGTGATGGAATATAAAAATGAATTTTGTTCCGCTTCTGTGTTTTACGCTGTCTGTGTTTGACTATTTATTTTTGCGTTTATTTTCATTCTCTGTGTTGTGGTGGAAATGCATCCATCTGTTTGTTTTATTTAGAAATTCCAACATGGTATCAGAGCAGGTCTAGGCTCTCAGTGAAATAACAATCTCTCTTTACTGAAGAAGTTGTAATATTGTTTGTTTGTAGAAGCAGAAGTCTCCAGCAGTGAGAAAGATTTTACAACAGTAAGAAAGTTTGTGTTTACACGGTCAAGATGGCAGCAGCAAGCACAAGCTTGAAAAATCCATAACTACCAAAGTTCAATGGTAAAAATTATGATTATTGGATCATTACAATGAGAGCCATGTTTGCTTCACAAGATATTTCAAAGCTGGTGGAAAATGGTTTTCCAGAACCAACAGATGCAATAGCGCTTAATGCTTTGACACAAGAAGAAAGAGACTTGTTGAAAGATAATAGGAAGAAGGACCCCAAAGCCCTCTTCTATATCTTCCAAGCAGTACATGAGAGTATTTTCCCAAGAGTTGCAACAACAACGAAGTCCAAGGAGGCTTAATATGTCCTCAAGATAGTCTATCAAGGCATGGAGAAGGTGAAGACAACAAAATTACAAATGTTGAGGAGATATTTTGGAATTCTCTGTATGAAAGAGTTTGATAACATAGACTCATTATTCACACATGTGATTGGGTTGGTTACCCAAATTAGGTCTCATGGAGAGACACTTGAGAAAAGAAGAATAGTGGAGAAAATCCTAAGAAGCCAACCAGCAAGATTTGATGCCATAGTAGTGGCCATAGAAGAGACAAATGATCTCTCCAAAATTTCAGTGGATGAGCTTCATGTGTCACTGATGTCTCATGAACATAGACTGAACAGAGCAACGAACTCCTCGTTGGAGCATGCATTTAAGACACAAATTTCTTTTGGTTTAGGTAGAGGTCGAGGAAGATCAGACTACCGAGGAAGAAGTAGCCATGCAAGCACAAGTGGAGGCAACAACTAGAATTCAAGTGAAGGCTCAAGCCAAAATCAAGCACAAGGACAGAGGTATGACAAATCTCAAGTCCAATGTCATTACTGTAAAAATTATGGGCATTATGCCAATGAATGTAGAAAGAAACAAAATGACATGGGTAATAGACCCATTGTAAATTTTACAAAAGAAAATCAAAACCATGGAAATGTGCTTTTAACTTGTAATGTAGCATAAGAAAAACAAGAAGATGTACGGTTCTTAGATTCAGGTTGTAGTAACCATATGACTGGAAACATAACAATGTTTGCCAATATAGATGAGAGAATAAAATCTGAAGTGAGAACATGCACTGATAGCAAGGTCTCTGTCATGTGGAAAGGAAAAGTAAGAATACTGACAAAGAAGGGAGAGAAGAAGTTTGTGCTAGATGTCTATTATGTACCTGGCCTGAAATGTAACCTTCTAAGCATTGGATAGCTCGTGAATAAGGGCTACAATGTGTTTGTTAAAAATGATGTGTGTATAATCATGGACATACCTCCAAGTAAATGGGTCATTGTAGAAGTGCATATGACAAGCAATAGGATGTTTCCTCTCAAGATCAGAACAGAATTGATGGAAGGAGGTGTTGTAGCAGCAGTCACACAAGAAGTCTTTCAAGAAGAAGTGAAAGATGAGAACTGGTTATGGCAATTGATATTTGGACATCTCAATTTCGGAGGTTTGAACTTGTTGCATAGAAAAGGGATGATAAAGGGATTACCACTCATAGAGAAACCAAACAGCCTATGTGAAGGTTGCATCTTGGGCAAACAACACATAGAATCATTTCCAGTAGGGAAGAGTATAAGAGAAAAGGCACCCTTATCAGATTTATGTGGACCAATGCAAACACCATCATTAGTTGGCATTCATTATGTTTTGACATTTATAGATGATTACACAAGGAAGACTTGGGTGTATTTTCTAAAATATAAAATTGAAGTGTTTGAACAGTTCTACCACTTCAAAGCTCTTGTTGAGAAGCAAAGTGGACACTACATAAAAGTGTTGAGAACTAACAGAGGCGGATAATAAATTTCAAAAGACTTCACGTGTTTCTGCAGGGAGCATGGAATACACAAGCAATTTACCACAAGGTATACACCGCAGCAAAATGGTGTAGCAGAAAGAAAGAATAGAACCATCATGGACATGGTAAGAAGTATGTTGAAGGAAAATCATTTTCCAAATTAGTATTGGGCAGAAGTTGTCAATTGTGCAGCTTATATTTTAAATAGATGTCCAACCAAAGTTGTTAAGAGCAAAGTCCGAAAGAAGCATGGAGTGGAACAAAACAGTTTGTCACTCACATGATATTATTTGGATGTGTGGCATATGCACATGTCCCGGATCAGTTAAGGAAGAAGTTGGACAGCAAGGGGGAGAAGTGTATATTTGTTGGATACAATGATGAATCCAAGGCCTACAAGCTCTATAATCCATCAACCAAGAAGGTAATAATCAGCAGAGATGTTCAATTCATTGAAGAAGAAGCTTGGGATGGAAGTTTAAAGAAGACTGTAAATGTGAAGACATGTATTTCACATGAAGACAAAGAGGAATTGATTGCATAAAATAATTCCTCAATGGTGGCTCCTCCTCCACCTACACAAGCTCAACAGAGCACACAACAAGCAAGCAATAGAGCAGCAGTGAAAAATCAAGAAAGTGCTTCTTCAAGCACACCACAAGGATCGTCAACTCCCTCAAGTTCAAGTGGAATTCCAAAAACATCTTCAGCAAATACAAAAAGACCAAGATTCAGAAATTTGAGTGAAATTTATGAGCAAAAAGAAGTAAATAATAATGTTGGTCTAAATTATTTATTTGCTTTGTTTTGTCATGTTAATGACCCAATCCATTTCGAAGATGCAGTCAAAGAAGAAAACTGGATTGAAGCAATGAATGAAAATATTGGAGCAATAGAAAAGAATAATACATGGGAGTTAGTGGACATCCCAAAAGGTAAAGAAGTCATTGGAGTGAAATGGGTCTATAAGACCAACAGCAATATTGAAGGCAAGATAGAAAGGCACAAAGCACGACTTGTTGTGAAAGGCTACAAGCAGCAGCAATAAGGAAGAGACTATGAAGAAATATTTGCGCCAGTTGCAAGGATGAAGACAGTGAGGACAGTGTTGTCCATAACAACACAACAAAAGTGGAAATTTTATCAAATGGATATGAATTCAGCATTTTTGAATGGAGTGTTGAAAGATTAGGTATATGTTGAACAACCCCCTAGCTATGAGATAGAAGACCAAGAACACAAAGTATGTAAGTTGAAGAAATCTCTTTATGGGTTGAAGCAAGCACCAAGAGCATGGTATAGCAGGATTGATGCTTACCTGATGAATAATGAGTTTGAAAAATGTGATGGTGAACCCATACTCTACATTAAAGAAAATGACGGTAAGATCCTTATTGTTGTTTTATATGTAGATGATTTAATTTTTACAGGAAATTATGTTTCTCTCATTGTTGATTTTAAAAAAGTCATAAAAAGTGAATTTGAAATGACTGACTTGGGTTTGTTGATATTTTTTAGGAATAGAAGTAAAGAAAAATGAAAATGGAATTTTTATTTCCCAAGAAAAATATGTTGTAAAAGTTTTAAAGAGATTTAACATGCAGAACATAAAAGCATCAACAACTCCAACTGTCATGGGGTTGAAGTTAAGCAAGGAAGATTGTAGCAAGAATGTCAATCTGACATTGTACAAAAGCATAGTTGGCAGTCTAATGCATTTGACTGCAACTAGGCTTGATATTATGTATGCAGTGAGCTTAATATCCAAATTTATGGAGACATCCAAGGAGACACATTGGTAAGTAGCCAAAATAATTTTAAGGTATGTGAATGGAACGAAGGAGTATGGTGTTCTATACTCATCAACTGGTAATTTTAAGCTGATTAGTTACATTCACAGTGATTGGGCTGGAAGTGTAGATGACAGAAAAAGCACATCTGGGTATGTATTTCATTTAGGATCGAGAGCCATTGCATGGGCTTCCAAGAAGCAGCCCATAGTTTCATTATCAACAGTAGAAGCTGAATATGTAGTAGCAATAGCATGCGAAGTTGTTTGGATGAGAAGGATGCTGAGAGATTTATGTCATGAGCAAGGCAAAGGAACCACAACTTATTGTGATAACATCTCAGCAATTGCATTGTCAAAGAATTTTTTTTTCCACAAGAGAACAAAGCATATTGATGCAAAGTATCATTTTATAAGGAAATTGGTTAACAATAGTGAAATTATTTTGCAGCATTGTAGGTCAAAGGAACAGTTTGTTGATATCCTCACAAAGCCATTGGGACAAAGAAGTTTTGTTTATCTCAGACAGTGTTTGGGAATGATCGATGGCGGCAGTTGTGATTAAGCGGGGAGTGTTGGAAATAACTTCCAACCGCCGCCATGAATAAGAAGTGTCGGCAGTGCACAACTTCATTGAATGTTTGTGCAGAGAAGGACAAAGCTTCAGTTTTAAAATCTGAAGGCGTTTATGCAAAATGCAAACAAAAGTATACCCGGCCTTACCTCTGCATTTAAGTCCTACCCACCACATTACTTACCTTTTTTCCCGCGGGCGTAACCTGCAACATTTTATGTTTTCCAATAAGTTCAACAAGTTATGTTTTTTGAGTTGCGATGCGATATCGTTGTCATGAATCGCAATCGCTGAAGTTTGTGTTTACCGTTAAATATTCGCAGGATATTTTGTTTTGGTTGCGATGCGATGTGCACAATTACATATGTTTTAGTTTCCAGTTAACACCTACAAAGTTAAATGTTTTGCGATGCGATGCGATTGTGCCACCGCACATCGCAATCGCAAAGTCTTAAGGATTTCCGTTATGGCAATGAGTTAAGTTTTGCACCATGCGATGGAGGGTCAGACGCAAAGTGATTTCAAAACCAGAACCGATAATATTCCAGGTCCGGGCTTTTATGTTATGTACGTTGTTTCGTGTGAAAACAACAACGCGGCTCTATGTGTCGTTTAATGAAGAAATGGGCCTTGACAACAAAGAGACGATTGGTTGTTACCCATCCATCCAGCATTGAATAGCATTTAAGTTTTTCAGGCTTCGACCGTTTGTATTAAAAACCTATGTAATTTCATTTTAATAACGTGATGGAATAGAAAAACGAATTGCATTTCGCTTCTGTGTGTTTGACTGTTTATTTCCACGTTTATTTGCATTTTCTATGTTGTGGAGCAAACACATCCCTCTGTTTGTTTTATTCATAAATTCGAACCTTCACCACAATTTTTCTCTGCTGAATTTAGACCATAGATCCACCAAACACTCCAAAAAATCACACATAAAACAACCCCTAAAATATATATCCAAAAATAGTTATGAAAGTTGAGTAATAGTTATGAAAGTTGAGTCTTTTACTTGCTTTCCGAACTGATGTCAACTGCTTACCCATTAAAGAATACACGAGAAACACATGTCAGAAGTTGAAAATTTTGTACCAAGTTCTAGAATCTTTCGGTCAATTTTACAGACAGATTGAAATTATCGAAATGACCCAAAGCTGTACGAGGACGTGGCTCCTTTTCTGGCAAACAATTAGTCAAATAAACATATTCTATTTATGATTCAATTATTAAGAAGCACATTCCCCAGCAGCCGATAAAGATAAAGTTCTATCTGTTGGCCATTAACCAGCATCCCGAAGCTGTACCATTATTGGAATGCCCCCGCTGCACCAGGCTATGGTTACCTTAGCTGGCACATAATGAGGCAAAGAGACATATTCCGAGTTACATTCATTGTTGCAGAAAATTCAATGAATCTAAGAACGCATAAAAAAGCCGAACCGATTGGACAGAAGTTTCAATATTAAAATTTTGGTAAATAGAATTTTAAAAATATTATAATTAAAATGATTTTATCCAAAAATAAGTTTACTATTATAACTTTAATTTATGGGTGTACAATCAACTAGAAAAGAAAACACAGTTGCATTTTAAACCACTAATAAATTCATGTATAATAAATTAATAATATTTTAAAATATATAATATTTTTTATAAAATTAAAATTTTATAAAAAATAAGAAAAGTCATTATTTATAGAATTGGAACTTAGTTAATTTTGAGAGAATTATCACTCTTCATTATTAAATAAAACAAGTGGAATCTTAGTCAGGAAAGAAAATCATACTCTTCATTAAGAAAGGTTGAAATTTGTAGCTTTAGGAGTATATAGAGATTATTCAAGCTTTGACCAAATCTCCTCATTTAATTAATGAACCACATTTTTAAGACTTGCATTTTTGTTTTCTAAGTAATTATTTTCATTTTGTTTTTGTAATTAAATTGCTTAGTTCATATGAAGTGAATTATGATTTTTAGGACATACTATATTGGTTCATAGTATTGTAACAAAATTTATTTATAAATTAAAAATTTAAATGGTTAAAATATTTGTTCCATGATATTTTGAAAGTATATATTTGTAACTTATATATTAATTATTTTTATAATTAATAGTAATAATAATAATGATATTATAATTTAGTTAGTTTTTATGATTTTTTTAAATTTTAATAGATTTATCTTAAAATAAGTCAAATAAGTTATTTGATAATTATAGATTGATATATATAACTATATTTGTTAATCATTTAATTCATAACTATATTAATTATTTCAAAATATTTTTATAATTATTTTTTTTATAAAATTTAAATATCATAAAATATATTTTTCTTAATTAAAAAAAAATCACAATGCCTTATTTCTCCTTAATATAAATTCAAAATTCTTACAACTTGGATCACTAATGATGAAAAATTATAATATGTAGAAAATGTTGTAAATGGACAACTATTTTGAAAGTGCAAAGAGTTTTGATAATAAAACATATTTTAAGAAATGGGGTATTCATCCCACATTCTAAGAGAAGTTTTGTAAAGGTCAATGTTTTTCATCACATTGCATGTAAGTATGAGGGGTTTCCGCAGTGCATTATATTAGATATCATTTTTGGGATTCAACTGCATTAAGTAAGTCATTCATATATTAGATATCATTTTTGGGATTCAACTGCGTTCAATAAGTCATTCATCTATGACCATTTCCATGAGAGGTAGTCATAACTAACCAATTTCTCATGATTTGAATAGTCCACTTAACACTTATTGCATCGGAGGGGTGAAGAAATGGGATTGAAACTAGTGAAATGAATCACATAGCATCAATCATCACTTCCGGGGCTTGCACCTAGTAACCAGGATATCATTTTTGGGATTCAACTGCGTTAATTAATTCATTCATCTATGACCATTTCCATGAGAGGTAGTCATAACTGACCAATTTCTCATGATTTGAATAGTCCACTTAACGCTCATTGCATCGGGTGATGATCACAGGGGTGAAGAAATGGGATTGAAACTAGTGAAATGAATCACATAGCGTCAATCATCACTTCTGGGGCTTGCACCCAGTAACCAGGACTTCCAGGGAGGTCACCCATCCCAGAATTCCTCTGGCTCCAGCGTGCTTAAATGTGGATTTTTCCCCACAATCAAGCCTACTTAGCTTGCTACCCCATTTGAAAAACCTTAGCAAGTATTGTGCCTCATGAACCATTCAAGTATAGCTCCCTTTACTCTTTGTATTTAAGTATGAGGGTTTCCGTAGTGCATTATATTAGATATCATTTTTGGGATTCAACTACGTTAGATAAGTCATTCATCTATGACTATTTCCATGAGAGGTAGTCGTAACTGACTAATTTCTCATGAATTGAATAGTCCACTTAACACTCATTGCATCGGGTGATGCTCATAGTGGCGAAGAAGTGGGATTGAAACTAGTGAAATGAATCACATAGCGTCAATCATCACTTCTGGGGCTTGCACCTGGTAACCAGGACTTCCCGGGAGGTCACCCATCCTAGAACTCCTCTGGCTCAAGCATGCTTAACTGTGGAGTTTTCCCCACAATCAAGGCCCCCCCTCCTTTTCAAGGATTGGGATCCAAACGAGGCTGAAATAAGACCTCTGAATCAGGAAGATAACCAGGCTCCACATCCAACATTTTTCTCATACATTAGGTACCTAGCCATAATTTTGCTTTCAATTGGAGAAAGGCTCACTTTTATGAGAAGGATAAGGTATGGTGTATTGTCTTTAATTTTGATATTATGAGTTATGAAATTATTTTGGACGATATGTTATGTCTTTCTCCACAATTCTCTAGAGATAACGCATCCCCAAACTTCACATTCATCTCAAATAACAAGAGACACAAAAGACTCAAAGAGGAGATTTATCTTATCACATATCTAAGGTTCCACTAATTTACAATTATTTTGAATCCCATTATGAGCCTTACACCCTCCATTCATCGTTTTATTATTGTTATAGTTCTAGTTGAGCTTGTAATGAATATCAATCCCAAGATATTTATATGTAGACACTTCATTTTTTATTTCTTTTTGGTATCTTGTTACATAGTTTATAATATTTTTGAAAAGTTTTTATTGGCTATTTGAATGATCCATTTATAAGTCCAAATTTATTTATTAAACATAAATTTATTTTAAACGTTAAATATATTTAACATTTTTTTTAATTTACATTCATATATATTAACAACAGCCACATTCATGGTGATTACTAACATCCATTGATATTAAGTTTTGTTTATCATATTTTAAAAAGGTATTATATTACATGGAAATATTAATAATAAAATTGTAAGAATTTTTTTAGAATTTAATTTCTATGCTTGAAAAACATTGAGAGAAGCTTTCGAAGATCACCACAGTTTTATTGAGTTAAATGGTTAGGAAGGTTGATACTGTGACAAATATATTGAAATTGAAATTCAATTTGGGTATATGTTGGGAATTTTAAGAGAAAATATTTTTGTTATTAAACCCTCCCAATGTTTCAAAGGTGGCACATGCTTTCATCTCGTTGGGCTTTGAGAACTAACCAACACCCAATTTCACTATGAAGCTTATTAGAATTTGTTCTTATTTTAGCAATGTTTATTTTCTTATTTGCACTAAACAAGACAAAGAGTTGCATTTGATCTTCTAGATTAGGGTTGATTTCCATAATATTATCTTCATTTCATTTTCATCTTTAACTCTTTATCGCACTAAATTTTCTCCTTAAATTTTTATATAATAATATTTTTAATTATGGTTTTTAAGCTTCTGTGGTTATCGTTTATTGCAGAAATTTCCAGATTATCCACAGTGTTAAGAAACAATGGTCGACGTTTCGAATCCCAATGGGGGTCCATCTTTAGGACAGGATTTTGAACAATCCTGTCCTGAAGGGATCCATCTTCAAGACAGGATTTTGAACATTCCTATCCTAAAGATGGATCCCCATTGGGATTCGAAACGTCGACCATTGTTTCTTAACACTGGATAATCCAGAAATTTCTGCAATATTTTTAATATTATCCTTAATCTTGAATATGATCTTCCTTTATTCCCCAATGGTTTATCCAAGACTGTGCATCCTTATGCTACCCGAACTTGATGTGGAGGTGGTTTTGGCTAGAGTTTGAGGAAAATTTAGTAATCTCATTATCTTCTATGTTGTTTAATTTGTTCTTGTATATTAGGTACCTAGTCATATCCATTCCCTCAATGGGGAAACACACAGTTCTATGGGGAAGGTAGGATAGGGTGTACTTTTAAATTTGAGATTATTTTAATCTACTATATATTTCTCCATGACTCTCTAGAGATACCAAGTCTCGAAACCTTTCATCCATATAAAATAAACAAGAGTAAAGAGGGTCTCAATGAGGGGTTTTTTTTTTAATCCCATATCCAAATCCATTGATTTATAATTATTTTCAATCCCATAATAAGCTTTCCACCCTCCAATTATCCTTTTCCCAATGTTATAATTACTCATATAGGTGTGTCTATTTTTAAAAAGTGATTCCATAATTTTAGTTTAATTATCAATAATAATTAGGTAGATGGTAGGGACTTAACCTACATGAAATATTCTAGAATATTCTTATTAGTATTCACAAATCAAAGGTTAATATTATGTCCAAAGTAGTTATGCCCTTTTTACCCTTTCAATTAAATTGATTAATGTAAAATAATGTCATAAGAACAAGTCTTATATGAAATGAGTTATGGCTTTTTGGACATGTGGTATTGATAATCCATGGTATTGTAAAAAATCATATTTACACATTAATAATATCCATGATAAAGTGGGTGTGAACCTATATGGTTAAGATCTAATCACAGTGGTCTTATGAATAGATAGAATACCTTGATCCCCACTTTTAAAAGTTGGAACAATGAGGCTTTGCATAAGGATTTAGAGAATTCATCCATTATTGCTAAATTGAAGAGATTGTGTATGTGAGGAATGAGGTTAGACCCTCTGATTTTAAAGTTAACTTTGTAATCTTCAAGGCCCTTAGTTTTCCCATTTTTGAGCCACTTAACCCCAAACTATATATCTTACATAGAAAAACTTCATCCCTCAAGAAATGATGGGAATGGTGCCAACAATGTTATGGGATTCACAAAGATTTAAGGTGAGAATCCTATTCCTTCAAGGGAATCATAGTATTTCCTTTAGTTTTCAAATTATAACTTACCTCCAAAACTTCTTAGGGTCAAGCTTAGATAGCTACAAAAGTATCTCTCACTTTCTATTTATAAAGTACCTATGCCCTTTTTACCCTTTCAATTAAATTGATTAATGTAAAATAATGTCATAAGAACAAGTCTTATATGAAATGAGTTATGGATTTTTGGACATGTGGTATTGATAAGCCATGGTATTGTAACAAATCCTATTTATACATTAATAATATCCATGATAAAGTGGGTGTGAACCTATATGGTTAAGATCTAATCACAGTGGTCTTATGAATAGATAGAATACTTTGATCACCACTTTTAAAAGTTGGAACAATGAGGCTTTGCATAAGGATTTAGAGAATTCATCCATTACTGCTAAATTGAAGAGATTGTGTATGTGAGGAATGAGGTTAGACCCTCTGATTTTACAGTTAACTTTGTAATCTTCAAGGCCCTTAGTTTTCCCATTTTTGAGCCACTTAACCCCAAACTATATATCTTACATAGAAAAACTTCATCCCTCAAAAAATGATGGGAATGGTTCCAACAATGTTATGGGATTCACAAAGATTTAAGGTGAGAATTCTAGTCCTTCAAGGGAATCATAGTATTTCCTTTAGTTTTCAAATTATAACTTACCTCCAAAACTTCTTAGGGTCAAGCTTAGATAGATACAAAAGTATCTCTCACTTTCTATTTATAAAGTACCTTTTTCTCCTTTTAACCCAAAGGTTTTGTACACATTTATCTTATCAAATTTTAAGGACTCATTAGAAGTATCTCTAATGGATTTCATAAAAAAATTACATATGTTATCATATTTACATTTGGTTGTTCTATTTTTCTTTTTACATGACACCTCAACAAAGAACTCGTTAATGGAAGTAGAAAGGAAAATTATTATAAAAGTATTCAATGTTGTCCCTATACATTAGGAGATTTAAATCATTATTTAAATCTTTTACAAAGAGACTAGTCTTACTTTTTTCAAAAATTAGTTGTCTTTGAATATCAAACTTTTCTTCAATAGAGATTTTGTGAATGGCAAAGTTTAGAGCTAGAGTTAAAGGTCTATAGTCAATGTTGGGTTCATGGAAATTAAAAATGTCAAAATATTTTATTTGGTAGATACAAGGATATCAAATATAACCTAATCCGTGACACTATTTCCAATCCCATGAGCACAAGTCATCCACTTGGAGTTTGGCCACTTCATTATACCATTGAAAATTATTAGATCTTGAGACCTACAAATATTGACTAGCTCAATATCAAACAAATTCTTGATCAAATCTTTAGAGTCTTTTGTATCTATTACCTAAAGCAAGGTCCTAAGCTATCCATAAAGGACTATGGCTGGAATCATTATTTAAACACATAAATTTGTTGGCTGTAATTCTAGCATTAAAGTCTCATAGAAAAAGGATATTGCCTTCATCTCTCAAATTGTGAATATCTTATTCTAGGGTATTATAGGAAAAAAAATATTATGTGGATCATTTTTCTTATAAAAGTAGAAATAATACTGATGAAATAAAAAATTTCTATATACATCTTAGCATTGATGTCCAACATTTCTATCCAAATACACAGGGCATCTACCTTATGAGATCAAATGCTAGAAAAAATATTATTTTTTATATAACAAGATATCTCTCTAGCCCTATGACAGGATTTCTTGTTTTATACCCACCAAAAGAAGAAAATCAACTTCACTCAAGATCCAACTTAACATAAAACCTTTGCACCATAGAAAGTCCTAATCTTTCTTGTCTTTTAAAAAAAATACAAATTCCAGAACTTTTTATTAAAACCTAATAAATTCATAGTTTATAAGAAAACGTAAAATTTTAAGGGAAAATGATAAGTAGATTAGTGTATTATACTTAAATTGTAGAATCCATAACATTTATGGATAAACTATAATGATATTCTAATAAAAATATAATCAATTAAGAGTCGTTAAAAATATCAGAATACTTTCCTTAAGGAAAACAAACTCATTCTTCTTAACTTACATCTCTAATAGTTTATATGTTAATGCTTTGCAAAATATATTGTAAATTAATCAAAATTTCATATAGACCCTTTAAATTCATAGTTTAAGAGAAAAGGTGAAATTTTAGGAAAAATGATAAGTGGGTTATTGTATTATCCTTAAATTGTAGAATCCATAAAATTTATGGATAATCTAGATAGTTTTATTTTGGGTTTTGCATTTATGGATAATTGCAATGCCTTGTTAGTAAGTGGAAGTACAATAAAAACCCAATAAAAAGGAAAGTTGCATAGCATTATGGTAAGTCAACTAATCATTCACTCAGTTTATTTACAATATCTTAAGAAGAAATGGTGCATCATACTCAGCTATGCAAAACAAATAAATGAAAACCAAAGTTAACAGCAAAAATTTATTCAGATTTATATTGTAGAAACACCGAATCTTTTCACAGAAAGAAGGCACGGTGATTTGATCAATTACTAGTGTTCACAGTGGATTTGGTCTCCACTTCTTTTTCTTCTTGCACTTTATTTTCATCTTTTTCACTTCCCTTGTTACTGCATACACTACCATCATTGCTCTCATTCTCAATATTTCCTCCTCCTATTCCTTCTATCGTTGCCTCTTCCTTGTTCATTTTCTTCTCCACTTCCTCCTCTGGTTAGTCATGCTCCTCCTCTTCATGTTTATCATGTTGTTCCTCCTCTTCCTATGCTTGTTAATCATGTTCTTGTGGTGGATGAGATGTTGGCCTTCTCAAAAATACTTCCTATCTTTCTTTTCTTAAAGTAAACTCATCTAGCAATGACGTCTTCCAAACATAGATCTTAAAAATGTGCAACATTTCTTGTCCCTTCTCCATTTCCACCTGCAAAATACAAACCCCAAGTTTACAGTAATATAACTCACAGTTGTGTGTTGGTGGAAGTATAATTAAAAATATATATATATGTAATTTGGCAAGCACTCGTGTATCTAAGTAATCAAAAGTTGGATCCCCTAAAAATTGTTGGAAATACTCCCAACCACCGCCATGAATAACAATGGCAGCAACTACACTTGCCTTGAACTTTGTTGCAGGAAGGAAAAAGCACAGGATCCAAATCCGCGGGTTTTTATTTTTCTTCACGCAATCTCCACAATGTTCATAAACAAAGTATCCAAGCTGTTAGTGTCAATCTAGTCATACTTCCATCAGTGATCAAAGTTACTCTTTGCATTTGCATATTAGGAGTCCCATAATAATCAATTTCACCGTTCCGCTAGGTCATGGATTCATTGATGGTAGTAATTCTTCATCAATTTTCCCTCATGTGAAACTTGTTGATTTTCCTCTCTATGGTCTTCAGTCATTATTCACTTTCATTCTTAAAATCATGTCAATAGGTATGAGGTTGGTCTCATTAGTTTTCTGAGATCTCACCATGAATAAATTAGCCAAGTCAAATGTCAATAAATATCAGCAAGGTCATGAGGAAGCCAATAAGCTCAAAGTCACAGCACCAAGAAGAATCAGAGAGACATTTTATTCAGTTTGATGTAATTTTTGCCTCAAAACCATGTTTTGAGGTGAAAACATGATATTTTTCCTTTATTATTATTCATTATGTAATTTTATATCATCATATGTAATAAGTCACAATTTAGAAACTGTTATCTCCACAAAGTAATGTCCTTGCATTTAGAAGAGTTTTCCACAGCATTTTCAGCACCAAATCATCCTCCAAGTAGATCCATCACAAAGATCTTGGAAAGAGCTTTCCAACGGTATACTACACTCTCAAAACTAACTTCTGGATTGAAATTTATGCTTAAGTGAAGTAAAAGTCCCCTATATCCGCAAAAGAAATCCCTTTTCCCATCCTTCCCTTAAAATTTATATTATTAAAGTTTAATATTTTCTTTATAAATCCCTTTCCCCCCCCCCCTCCGATTATAAAATCGCATTATTATATTAAATCCGATCCCAAACCACTTCCCCTCCATTCCCCGTTGAAAACCTTATGATAAACATTTCGAAGGTTTATATATATATACCCCCCCGCCATTCCCAAACCACTTCCCCACCATACATCATAATATAAAGTTCAAAGGTTTTATTATAAAACCCCACCAACCATCCTATTGCAAATCGCAAAATTTGAATGATGCTTCTGATTGGCCAATCGCAAAAACTCCGATGCGATTGTGACGTTCAATAGCCTACCTCCGATCGCATCGCACCATTTAAAGCCCATCACCGATTGAACCCTCCCCACTACAAAAATCCAATGCGATTGATCGCAAGCCGCTCCTCTGATCTCCCGATCACATCGCAATTTTTATATTCAGCATTTTAAACTGCTCCCCACCTCCGATGCGATTGCGATTGGTCAGCCCCACCACAGTTCCTTCCGCCTTTTCCCAATTAAATGGGTTTTCTCCTTTGTTAATGCAATAAATCGATTTTTCAAAATATTTCAATCGCATCGCATTATTTCTTTCTACCATGACACTTTGCTCCACTCCCTCCTCATATTCCGATTGCTATGTGGACCCCATCTCCCTCCCCTTTTCCCATTCAAATTACATTTTTCCCTTCACGTAAGGCATTATTTCATTTCATTTATGTTTCAACAACATTAATAAAAAGTAGTTTTCTTCAAAATTGAAAATGGAAAGCGAAACTTCAGAGGCCGAGAACCAACGTTGTAACAGTCACATCTTCAGTTACGATTCAAAGGATCTATGCTGCAGGTTTCGCCTCCTCATTGGTTATCAACAAATTTCAAATGTAACGCAGCTCTTCCTTTCGGAAAGATTATTGGCTCTTGTTTTCTATCTTTAGTTTTCAGTTCTTGAGCTATTATAATAGCTCCTCTTTCTGTCAATCTATATTCCCACAAATCGGTTCTATTTAATGTAATTGTAAATCATTTGTAAGCGGTCTGAAAGTCTGAGGTCTGAAAACTCAGAAGTAGGGGAATAGTGTGGCAGTGAGCTCTGCGCTCCATTGTACAGTTTGGCAGGGAATTAATAAAGTGATGCAGCTCTGATTTGTGGGATTCATGTGGTATGAGTTTTAGCATATGTCCCTCCTTTTTGTTTCATATGTACATTATTATGTTTCACCATTCATTCATAAACATTTCCAGTTGAATGTTTTCAAGTTAGAAAGGTAGAATCCATTTTATATGCTCTACCTTGGGGAATCATTCATACTCTGTGTGTTTTCTTCTGTTTGAAAAGGATCCATTTATTGTGCCCTTTTCAGCTCCTCGCCAGTCTTTCCATCCCATCCTCATTAAATTTTATTTGCTAAGTTTCATGCCTATCTTGCCCCATGAAACACCCTGTGTCCTGATTTAATTCTCGGTTTCAGCTGTCCCATTTTTTTCCCCACACATCCCCAGAAATTCATTTCATTTTATTTAAACCTTTTATCCCTATCATTTTACCTAGCCTAATATCAGATTTCTATAGCACTTTATTGAATATTCTTTTATGGAGAGAGCCCTGTCATGTCCTTGTAGGGCTAGCTACAAGGTTGAGCGTGGTTTAGTTGTTACCCTGATTTTCCTTTTTAGCCTGGGGTCTAATTCGGGTGCTAACTTATCTGGCGACCATACTGGGGAATACAAAGATCATATCTAAATCTCTGGTAAAGAATGACAAAGTATCATATCTGATTGATGATGGTGAACAAACAATTAGATGCATATAAAAGTTGAATCTTTCACTTGGTGACTCCAACTCAATGTAAAGACTCCACTGGAGGACCGACTCTTTCCGCGGGAAAATGGAAGGACCTTACACAAAGTTCAGGTGTCCAAAGTGGAATGGTATTCAGGATCTAATCTGCTTTCTGGTAAATTACTTCTTTGCTTTTCCTGAAGCTATCCTGAAATTTTTTCATAATTTGTTGTATGATAAACGTGATCAAAATCTTCACTCAACCTGTTCAAAAAGTGTAAATACTGAGTTTTCCTTTGATCCTGGCCTCCATCATTTTCCCAAATATTATGATGACCATCTTCTAAATGATCAGCCTAAAGAGACCAAAATTGATCCCGTAGCTCCTGTATATACTCCTAGACCTTCTATAGTCTCGGATAGGTATAAACCTCTTGTTTTACCTTCTGTACTCCATGATTTCCCTACAAATTATTACCTATATTTGCCGAGATTTGATGGTGAATGTAACAATGTCAACGCTAAGCAACATGTGCAGAATTTTGAGACTTTCCTAGACCTTTTTGAGGTTGACGAAGAAGATGTTAGTATTAGGCTTTTTGCTCTTTCTTTGCAAGGCAAAGTCAAGAGTTGGTTCAAAACCCTGCCTGATGCAAGCATCTCATAATTCCAGCAGTTCGTAAAAGTCTTCTTCGATAGATGGGTGGTCAGAAAGAACCCTTTCCTTATTTTAGACGAGTATGCCCAACTGAAAAGACAGTTAGTGGAGACAGTACAACAGTTTTCTGCCAGATTCAATCGAGTCTATTATTCGATACCTGTCAATATAAGACCCCCTCCTGGCTCATCTCTCTTACATTACCTAGGCGCTTTTGATCCAGAAATGGAGTTTCAGCTGAGAGAAACGAACTTAGCAACACTTGAAGAGATACAGAACAATGCAGTAGATGTAGAAGCTAATCTGTTGATCAGAAGAGAAAAGCTAAAGGAAGAAGAAAAGAAGAATGTTGCAGAGCACTTGACACCTTCAGAGGTAAAGCTTGACCTTTTGGTAAACGCAGTGGAAAAGATGGTGCGGAAAATCACTGCCATGAATGAAATGGATGTTCAAGAAAAAGTGGCTAATCCAAAACATTTTCTTTCTTATCCCAGTTATCATCCATCTAAAAATGACTGTGTTATAGAACATCTCGAAGATGAGAAATCTCTTGATATGACTTGTATGCTTAATGATATGTTTTATGTTGATGATTTGCCAAAATTCGATCAATACGATGATGATAATTTTTTCCAAACACAAGATAGTCTTGCAGCACAATCATCTGCTGATTTGTGGGAGGAAGTTCCATTTCAACAACTTGAAAACAGTAATCATCTGATGCATATCATCCAGGACAGTGATGAGGAAAGTCTGGAAAATTGGGAAGTAAGTGAAATATTTTGCCTCTTTGTTTCGCTTCAATTCACTTCATCAAAGATAACTATCATGCAATTAGAAATCAACAATCTCTCAGTTTTAATGTTGAGGTTGAGACAAATAGTGAAATTCTTGAGCAAGTTGTTTATGATAAATCTTCCCCTGAAACTACTGATGAAATCATCTTCGATATAAAACCCTCCCCAGCTCCAGATTTGCAGCCACCAAACGAAATTGAAGGTTAGATTATAGATGAAGGCTTGGAAGCTGAAACATATGATCTAATGATGCAAGAGGATTTTGTACCCTTATGTTTCGAAGCATTTCAGTTTATAAAGAAGAATTTTCGTAATATCTCTAAACGAAAAGTTGAGCAGTCTGTAGAGTGTCATGCAGATACGTCGCAGCATTCTTTTCAAGTTTTCTATGATCCTATTGCTCATTTTTTGGATGATGTTTGTTGTAAAAGTCCTTCTCCATTGGCTAACCAAGTGCCAGAAAAGAATTTTGACAATAATTTTATTCGAAAGTCGACTTCATTGTCTTGTTCATCAGATGTTTCATTAGAAAGCCCATATCAAGATTTGCAGTCATATAAGGAGACTAATGAAGAATATTTTTGTTTTGTTCCTAATCATAAAGAGGGATTGGTTATTCACAAAGTTCAGGATCCTTTTGATAGCCTACTGCAGTCATCAGAAAGAGACAGCTCAGAGGTTAGGAAAATTCTAAGATCAAGGTATGGAGATTACCTAGACCAAAGCAGTGATGTATTAAGGGAAATCAATAGCTATTCTTATGAAGATCCTTTCGCAGTATTCTTAAGGTCATCCGGTCAACTCATACTTTGCAAATTTATCAAAATTCAACCTGATTCTAAGCTTCCATGGGAGTTTCCTTTTAGCTCTTCTCTCTACTTGTTCATTAGAAAGCACTTGGGGAGAATTCAAATAGCAGCCAAGATGCTTACATGGTTGCATTGGTTGTTCCATTTCACTTGATCAGGTGGTGAATGCAACAATTAGAGTAGGTTTTGATGAATAAGCTCAATTATGAGAATATTTCCAGTTTGTCAATTGTGTTTTAGTCATGTCTTAAGTCAGTTTGGTTTTATTAAGGTTTTTCAGTCTTAGCCTTCAGTCAGAGTCAGTATGCATTGTATCTTGTTTCAGTATTTTTGACTCCATGCCCAATGGATAAGGCTACTTGGTCTATGGTGTTCTTGGCACCTCCAAGGAGCTACCATCCCCATTGGAGCCAATGTTAGTGTCAGTCAAGTAATACTGCCATCAGTGATAAAAGTTACTCTTTTCATTTGCATGTTAGGAGTCCCATAATAATCAATCTCACAGTTCCGCTAGGTCATGGATTCATTGATGGTAGTAATTTTTCATCAATTTTCCCTCATGTGAAACTTGTTGATTTTCCTCTCTATGGTCTTCAGTCATTATTCACTTTCATTCTTAAAATCATATCAGTAGGTCATAGGATGGGTCTCATTAGTTTCTAGGGTCTCGCCATGGTCAAATTAATGAGTCAAATGTCAATAAATATCAGCAAGGTCATGAGGAAGCCAATAAGCTCAAAGTCACAGCACCAGGAAGAATCAAAGAGACATTTTATTCAGTTTGATGTAATTTTCACCTCAAAACCATGTTTTGAGGTGAAAACATGATATTTTGCCTTTATTATTATTCATTATGTAATTTTATGTCATCATATGTAATAAGTCACAATTCAGAAACTGCTATCTCCATAAAGTGATGTCCCTGCCTTCAGAAGAGTTTTCTGCAGCATTTTCAACACCAAATCATCCTCCAAGTAGATCCATCACAAAGAGCCCAGAAAGAGCTTTCCAACGGTATACTACACTCTCAAAACTGACTTCTGGATTGAAATTTATGCTTAAGTGAAGTAAAAGTCCCCTATATCCTCAAAAGAAATCCCTTTTCCCATCCTTCCCTTAAAATTTATATTATTAAAGTTTAATATTTTCTTTATAAATCCCTTTTTCCCCCCCTCTGATTATAAAATCATATTATTATATTAAATCCGATCCCAAACCACTTCCCCTCCATCCCCCATTGAAAACCTTATCATAAACATTTCGAAGGTTCATATATATACCCCCCCACCATTCCCAAACCACTTCCCCACCATACATCATAATATAAAGTTCAAAGGTTTTATTATAAAACCCCGCCGACCATCCCATCGCAAATCGCAATATTTGAACGATGCTTCTGATTGGCCAATCGCAAAAACTCCGATGCGATTGTGACGTTCAATAGCCTACCTCCGATTGCATCGCACCATTTAAAGCCCATCGCCGATTGAACCCTCCCCACTACAAAACTCCAATGCGATTGATCGCAAGTCGCTCCTCTGATCTCCCGATCGCATCACAATTTTTATATTCAGCGTTTTAAACCGCTCCCCACCTCCGATGCGATTGCGATTTGTCGGCCCCACCACAATTCCTTCTGCCTTTTCCCAATTAAACGGGTTCTCTCCTTTGTTAATGCAATAAATCGATTTTTCAAAATATTTCAATCGCATCGCATTATTTCTTTCTACCACGGCACTTTTCTCCGCTCCCTCCTCAGATTCCAATTGCTATGTGAACCCCATCTCCCTCCCCTTTTCCCATTCAAATTACATTTTTCCCTTCACGTAAGGCATTATTTCATTTCATTTCTGTTTCAACAACATTAATAGAAAGTCAGTTTTCTTCAAAACGGAAAATGGAAAGCGAAACGTCAGAGGACGAGAACCAACGTTGTAACAGTCACATCTTCAGTTACGATTCAAAGGATCTATGCTACAGGTTTCGCCTCCTCATTGGTTATCAACAAATTTCAAATGTAACGCAGCTCTTCCTTTCGGAAAGATTATTGGCTCTTGTTTTCTATCTTTAGTTTTCAGTTCTTGAGCTGTTATAACAACTCCTCTTTCTGTCGATCTATATTCCCACAAATCGGTTCTATTTAATGTAATTGTAAATCATTTGTAAGCGGTATAAAAGTCTGAGGTCTGAAAACTCAGAAGTAGGGGAATAGTGTGGCAGTGAGCTCTGCGCTCTGTTGTACAGTTTGGCAGGGAATTAATAAAGTGATGCAGCTCTGATTTGTGGGATTCATGCGGTATTATTTTTAGCATATGTCCCTCCTTTGTGTTTCATATGTACATTGTTATGTTTCACCATTCATTCAGAAACATTTCCAGTTGAATGTTTTCAAGTTAGAAAGGTAGAATCCATTTTATATGCTCTGCCTTGGGGAATCGTTCATACTCTGTGTGTTTTCTTTTGTTTGAAAAGGATCCATTTATTGTGCCCTTTTCAGCTCCTCACCAGTCTTTCCATCCCACCTTCATTAAATTTTATTTGCTAAGTTTCCTGCCTATCTTTCCCCATGAAACACCCTATGTCCTGATTTAATTCCCGGTTTCAGCTGTCCCATTTTTGTCCCACACATCCCCGGAAATTCATTTCATTTTATTTAAACCTTTTATCCCTATCATTTTACCTAGCCTAATATCAGATTTCTATTGCACTTTATTGAATATTCTTTTATGGAGAGAGCCCTCTCCTATCCTTGTAGGGCTAGCTACAAGGCTGAGCGTGGTTTAGTTGTTACCCTGATTTTCCTTTTTTAGCCTGGGGTCCAATTCGAGTGATAACACAAGCCACACTCTGCGTTTAATTCCTTACCCACCATATTCACTTACCTCTTTTTCCTGCACATCACAGCTCGCAAGTTTTAAGTTTTACCTCTTAACGCTTAGCTAAAACTTATATTTCCGCCAATGCGATTTGGTGGGACCCATCATACCTTGCCGCATTACCAAATTCGCCCACAAAAATTTTTATTTCACTTTTCCTTACCTTTTCTCTTTTCACACTTCCCAACGCTTTGTGCGTCGCATACCACACTTCGCACATTATAACATTTAACTTTTTCGCCCTGCACCAAACCTTGCGATGTTGTGATGCGACATTGTCATCGCACACCGCAAATCTTAAATATCGCATTTTGCATGATTTACCATTTACCTTTTTGGCACCCACAGGTCGCACTTCGCACTTTTTATCATTTACATTTTTGTCGCCTGCATTTCGCACTTCACATGTTTTATGACTTACATTTAAGCGCCCGCAAGTTTTTTTGTTTAATTTGTGATGTGATCGCAAATTTCACGTCACAAGCTCAAGAGGATAGCGCACATAAGTGCCTGTAAGTTATTCTATTTAAGTTGCGATGCTATCGCAATTGCATATCGTAAATTTCAAAGGATAGTGCCCGCAAGTTAAAGTTTTTAAGTTGTGATGCAATCATGCCATTGCACATCGCAATGAGGGCATGGACGCGATGTGGTTTCGCAGCCGAAACCCATAAAATTTCAAGTCCAGCAGTTTGTGTATTGTACGTTGTTTCATGTAGAAAACAACATAACAGAGCAGAAGGACGCTTTAGTTGTTACCCATCCGTTTATGCATTGAATTGCATTCAAGTTTCAGGCTTCGAAAATTTTGTATTAAAGGAATGTAATTTCATATTTTTTATAGAGAGATGAATGAAAAGAAGAATGCAGTTCCTCTCATATGTGTTCTCGCTCTCTACGTGTGTGTAATTTTTATTTCTGCATTCTGTGTAAGAATTTCCAACTTGGTGTTAGAGTAGGTTTAATCTCTCAGTGAAATAAAGTGTTCTTTACTGGAGAGTTGAAAGGTTGTTTTGAGAATTGGATTCTCCAGCAGTGAGAAGGTTTTTATTTACACAGTGAAAATGGCAGCAGTAGGCACAAGCCTGACTAATCCACAACTACCACAGTTCAATGGTAAGAATTATGATTATTGGGCCATTACAATGAAGGCCCTATTTATTTCACAAAGTATTTGGGAGCTGGTGGAAAATGGTTTCCAAGAACCAGTAGATGCAGCAGCACTCAATGCCTTGACACAAGAAAAAAATATTTGTTGAGAGACAAGAAGAAGAAGGACTCCAAAGCCCTCTTCTATATTGTCCAAGCAGTACATGAAAGTATTTTCCCAAGGGTTTCAGCAGCAACGAAGTCTAAGGAGGCATGGGATACACTCCAGACAACCTATCAAGGCATGGAAAAGGTGAAGACAACAAAACTTCAAATGCTAAGAAGAGATTTTGAAACTCTTTATATGAAATATTCTGATAATATAGACTCATTCTTTACACATGTGATTGGGTTGGTTACCCAACTCAGGTCTCATGGTGAGACACTTAAAGAAAGGATAATAGTTGATAAAGTCTTAAGAATTCTACCATCAAGGTTTGATGCCAAGTTGTGGAAATATAAGAGACAAAGGATCTCTCATAGTTTTCAGTGGATGGGCTTCATGCATCACTGATGTCTCATGAGCACAGACTGAACAGAGTAACAAAATCCTCATTGGAGCATGCATTTAAGACACAAATGTCTTTTGGTCAAGGTATAGGTCGAGGAAGATCAAACTAATGAGGAAGAGGAAGAAGCCCACACAGAGGTGGAAGAAGCAACCCTGCAAGAACAAGTGGAAGGGGCAACAATCATAATCTAAGTCAGGGCTCAAGAAAGAATCAAGCACAAGGACAGAGATATGATAAATCTCATGTCCAATGTCATTATTGCAAAAAGTATGGTCATTATTCAAATGAATGTAGAAATAAGAAAAATGACATGGGTAGGAAACCGAGTGTAAATTTTACAAAAGAAAATCAGAACCATGAAGATTTACTTTTAGCTTGTAATGTAGCACAAGAAAAACAAGAAGATGTATGGTTCTCAGATTCAGAGTGTAGTAACCATATGACTGGAAACATAGCAATGTTTTCTAATCTAGATGAAAGTATAAAATTTTAAGTGACATTGGGGACTGATAGCAAAGCCTCTTTCATGGGAAAAGGGAAAGTAAATGTTCTGACAAAGAAGGAAGAGAATAAGTTTGTGCCAGATGCCCATTATTTCCCTGTCTTGAAATGTAACCGTCTAAACATTAGACAGCTCGTGCAAAAGGGCTACAATGTGTTTTTAAAGATGATGTGTGCACAATCATGGATAAACCTTTAAGTAGATAGCTCATTGAAAAAGTGCATATGACAAGAAATAGAATGTTTCCTCTCAAGATGAGATTAGACTTGAAGGAAGGAGGTGTTGTAGTAGCTATCGCACAAGAAATATTTCAAGAAGAAGTGAAATATGAGAACTGGTTATGGCATTTGAGATTTGGACATCTCAATTTTGGAGGTTTGAACTTGTTGCATAGAAAAGGTATGGTAAAGAGATTACCACTCATAGAGAAACCAGACAGCCTATGTGAAGGTTGCATCTTGGGCAAAAAACACAGCGAATCATTTCCAGCAAGAAAGAGTATAAGGGAAAAGGCACCTTTGGAGATTATCCACTCAGATTTATGTGGACCAATGCAAATGCCATCATTAGGTGGAAATCACTATATTTTTACATTTATAGATGATTACACAAGGAAGACATGGGTCTATTTTCTAAAACAGAAAAGTGAAGTGTTTGAACGGTTCTACCACTACAAATCTCTTGTTGAGAAGCAAAGTGGACACCACATAAAAGTGTTGAGAATTAACAAAGGTGGAGAATATATCTCCAAATACTTCCTACGTTTCTACAAGGAGCATGGAATACACAAGAAATTTACCACAAGGTATACACCTTAGCAAAATGGTGTAGCAGAAAGAAAGAATACGACCATCATGGACATGACAAGAAGTATGTTGAAGGAAAATCATTTGCCAAATGATTATTGGGCAGAAGTTGTCTCTTGTGCAGCATATATCTTATATAGATATCCAACCAAAATTGTTATGAATAGAGTTCCAGAAGAAGCATGGAGTGGAACAAAGAAATTTTTCACTCACAGGAGAGTGTTTGGATGTGTGGCATATGCACATGTCCCGGATCAGCTAAGGAAGATGTTGGACAGTAAGGGGGCGAAATGTATATTTCTTGGATACAGTGATGAATCCAAGGCTTACAAGCTCTATAATCCATCAACCAAGAAAGTAATAATCAACAAATATGTTCAGTTCATATAATAAGAAGCATGGGATGGAAGTTTAGAGAAGACAGTGAATGTGAAGACATGTATGTCTCATGAAGAGAAAGAGAATGGACTGCAACAAGTAATTCCTCAACAGTAACTCCTCCTCCACCTACACAAGTTCAACAAAGCACACCACAAGAAATCAATATAACATCATTAAGAAATCAAGGAAGTGCTTCTCTAAGAACACCACATGGATCAGCAACTCCCTCAAGTTCAAGTGCAACTCCAAGCACATATTCAGCAAATGCAAGAAGACCAAGATTCAGAAATTTAAGTGAAATTTATGAGCAAGAAGAAGTTGATAATAGTGTTGGTATGAATTATTTATTTGAATTATTTTGTCATGTAGATGACCCAATCCATTTTGAAGATGTAGTAAAAGAAGAGAAATGGGTTGAAGCAATGAATGAAGAAATAGGAGCAATAGAAAGAAATGACACATGGGAGTTATTGGGCCTCCCACAAGGAAAATAAGTTATTGGAGTGAAATGGGTCTATAAGACCAAGAGAAACATTGAAGGAAATATATAAAGGCACAAATAAAGGCTAGTTGTCAAAGGCTACAAGCAGCAGCGAGGAAGAGACTATGAAGAAACCTTTGCACTAGTTGCAAGGATGGAGACAGTGCGGACAGTGTTTTCCATAGCAGCACAACCAAAATGAAAATTTTATCAAATGGATGTGAATTCAACATTCTTGAATGGAGTGTTAAAAGAGGAGGTGTCTGTTGAACAACCTCTTGGCTATGAGACAGAAGGCCAAGAACATAAGGTGCATAAGCTGAAGAAAGCTCTTTATGGGCTGAAGCAAACACCATGTGCATGGTACAATAGGATTGATGTTTACCTGATGGACAAGGGGTCAACAAGTGTGATGGTGCACCCACACTCTACATCAAAGAAAATGATGGTAGAATTCTTATTGTTGTTTTGTATGTAGATGATTTGATTTTTACAGGCAATTATGTTTCTCTCATTGATGATTTCAAAGCAGTCATGAAAAGTGAGTTTGAAATGACTGACTTGGGTTTGTTAAGATATTTTTTGGGCATAGAAGTAAAGAAAACAGAAAGGGAATTTTTATCTCCAAAGCAAAGTGTGTTGCAGAAATTTTAAAAAGGTTCAATATGTAGAACAACAAGCCATCATCAACTCCAACTGTCATGGGGTTGAAGTTAAGCAAGGAAGATTTCAGCAAGAATGTCAATATGGCATTGTATAACAGCATGGTTGGAAGTCTAATGTATTTGACTGCAACTAGGCATGATGTAATGTAAGCAGTAAGTTTTATATCCAGATTCATGGAGACACCCAAGGAGACACATTGGCAAGAAGACAAGAGAATATTGAGGTATGTAAATGGAACAAAGAATTATGGTGTTCTATACTCCGCAACTAATGATTTTAAGTTTATTAGTTACACTGACAGCGATTGGGTTGGAAGTGTTGATGATAGAAAGAGCACATCAGGGTATGTTTTTCATTTAGGATCGGGAGCCATTTCATGGGCTTCCAAGAAGCAGCCAATAATTTCATTATCAATAGCAGAAGTTGAATACGTAGCAGCAACAACAGTAACATGTCAAGCAATTTGGATGAGAAGGATGTTGAGGGATTTATGTCATGAAAAAAAAAAGGAACCAAATTTTTTTGTGATAACAGCTTAGCAATTGCATTGTCAAATAATTATGTTTTCCACAAGAGAACAAAGCATATTGATGTCAAATACCATTTCGTAATGGAATTAGTTAACAATGGTGAAATTTTGTTGCAGCATTGCAAGTCAGAGGAACAGTTTGCAGATATCCTCACAAAGCCATTGGGACAGAAAAGTTTTTTTTATCTCAGAGAATATCTGAGAATGGTGAATGGCGACAGTTGTGATTAAGGGGGAGTGTTGGAAATACTCCCAACCACCGCCATGAATAAGACTGGTAGCAGCCACACTTACATTGAATTTTGTTGCAGGAAGGACAAAGCACATGATCCAAATCTGTGGGTTTTTGTTTTGCTTCATGCAATCTCCACAATGCTCAGAAACAAAGTACCCAAAGCCACACTTTGCGTTTAATTCCTTACCCACTGTATTCACCTAGCTCTTTTTCCCGCAGCCAACACGTTTTAAGGTTTACCTCTTAACACTTACACGAAACTTATATTTCCACTGATTTGATTTGGTGGGACCCATCATACCTTGATGCATTACCAAATCCACCCACAAACCTTTGTATTTCGCTTTTCCTTACCAAGTTTTCACTTTTCTCACTTCCTAGCACTTTGCGCGTTGCATACCGCACTTCGCACATTATAACATTTAACTTTTTCACCCTGCACCAAACCTTGTGAGGTTGCAATGCGACATAGTCATCGCACATCGCAAATCTTAAATATCGAATTTTGCATGATTTACCGTTTACCTTTTTAGCGTCTGTAGTTCACACTTCACATTTTTTATCATTTACCTTTTTTTCGCCTGCTTTTCGCACTTCGCATGATTTATGACTTACCTTTAAGCAGCTGCAAGTTGTTATGTTTAAGTTGCGATGCGATCACAAATCGCATGTCGCAGGCTCAGGAGGATAGCGCACATAAGTTCCCGCAAGTTATTATATTTAAGTTGCTATGTGATCGCAATCACATATCACAAAGTTCAAAGGATAACACCCGCAAGTTAAAGTTTTTAAGTTGCGATGTGATCGTGCCATCACACATCGCAACCACAAGAACTTAAGTTTTCATGTATGCGTCAGTTAAAATTTATAATCGTCGAAATTTAATTTGCGATGAGGGCATGGACGCGATGTGGTTTTGCAGCCGAAACCCATAAAATTTCAAGTCCAATATTTTGTGTATTTTATGTTGTTTCGTGTAGAAAATAGTAGAACAAAGCATAAGGATGTTTTGGTTGTTACCCATCCGTTTCTACATTGAATTGCATTCAATTTTCAAGCTTTGACCATTTTGTACTAAAGTAATGTAATTTCATATGTTTTTTAGAGAGATGGATGAAAAGAAGAATCTTGTTCCTCTCCTGTGCGTTCTCGCTCTCTGTCTATGTGTAATTTTTATTTCTGCATTTTGTGTAAAATGTTTGTGCCTCTGTGTTTCGTGTATATTCTCGACATAACATCAAAGCATACTAGAATCTCCAACAAACGTATCTCAAGCATATCTCACTACTTGTATATCTAATTAATCAGAAATTAGATCCGCTATCTCACTAGCAGAACTTAAAAAAAAATATAATTCACAATTATTCATTTGCCAATTAATTATCCATAATAGAAAACAAAGCTAAGTTAAGCTACATAACAATTATATAAACTAAGTGATGAACTTTCATATATAAACTAACTCACTTGTTGAACGTCTCAACTGGTTATAATTGATCGATTTCCATCGTTATCCAAAGCAATATGGCAAACTTCTCTGAATGGAACATTTTTAATAATGTTCCATTTCACAGGAAATTTACCCTTCCACTCTCAAAATTTTGTGTTGGCTTCAAAATCTACAAGGCCAGCCATTTCAACAACCCCACAGAAATTTTTTCTTCCATTGATCTACATTTCCACCAACAAAATATGTATTTTTGCATATACGGCCATACGCTTTCAATAAAACTTAGATCGAAAGATATGACATGGAATGTTTTGGATTTAAAGAAGTGGAATGTTGTAAATATTCTCACCTAATGTACTTGAGTTCATGTTTCTTAGATTTTAGAATATTTTCAAAATAGTGAAGTTCAATAGAAAAGAACAACATATAAAAATATCATGTTATAAATATTCTAATCTAATATATATAAATTCAAGTTAGACATATTACAAAATAAAACAGAGAGATAAAGGTTATGAGAATCAAAAAACTAACCGAAAAACATAAAAAGACATGGCCACTGGGTGACGCAGTACTAGTGCCAACTCCTTGGTTGCTCTGCTCCCCATGGGTTTCAGCATAAGCTGCATCTAGGATGTGATTCCCCCTCCAAGTGCTAGTCCACACTCCATGTCTAATACTCTTTAGCAAATGATCCTTGCGACAATATTTGATAACAAAAAACTTTGCAACCTCATATTCAGTAATAAATTCTAGAAGGTTGTACTCACCACGAAAACCTTCTCTTCCACCTCCACTAACAGGTGGGATTCTTTTTTCACGTATTCTCACATATCGTGGTCCAATGCAGATATTTTCCTCCAATATTTCCATCGTTGGGAATTTGGGTGGCCTTCTTTCCTTAAGTCCAGCACCCACACACCCATTTCCTCTTGAATCGAATCTCGTAGCTGGTTGCAACTGGTGTGTCTGTAATCGATTAGAGCGAGTTTGTGGTCATCATTGTCCTGCTGCCTGTAACTGATGAGAGCGAGTGCCATTATTATTTTAATAATAACCAGAGACAGTAGCGTTATTGGCATTAGAATGATACCCAGTATCTCCTTGCCTATTCATATTCATATTCATACTCACACCTCCATATCGATTCATATTTATATCCACATTAATGGCTGCACATTGTGGTGGTTGTGCAGAATATCCATACTGCATGGGATTATTGGAAAAATTGGGTGCAAAATTAGGGTATCCAGATTCATAAAACCCATATGCAGGTATGCCATGTCCATATCCATTATATCCATTAGGGAGTCTTTGCCTTTGTGTCTGATGTGGCATCATCATATTAGGGTTTGTACGGGTTCCACCATTAACGCCGGAGTTAGTATTCGTTACGTTAACAGCAATAGTATTGTTAAATCTTGGTACTCAAAGAATATTGAATCACTTCACGTCCATCATCACCAACATGTTGATGTTCCATTAGAATATTTACTTGTCAAATACTTCAAATGTGATTTTTTCCACAAATGCGTGTGCTTTATAGAATCCAATAATTTATTAGAGATTCTCTTTGAAAACTTGTCTTCTGTGATTCTAAACCATTTTGAAACTTTATCTGATAATCATAGAACTTTAAAATTGGCTAACTCAAAAAGATAAGTATGGTAATTAAATTCACCATATCTAAAACGAGTATCAAGTTACCTATTTATATCTATCTCGAGGATTTGAGCTGGCTTAAATCGGGATGGTAGTTCAGAAGATGGAACGCCATTTTTATTATGTATAAACATAAAACTAGAAATTGCAACATATGTTGCAAAGAAAACTCTATAAATCATTAACATATAAAAAGGTAATAGTGGAAAAAAATTTATGATATGTTATGTGATTTAATTTAATATTTAACTTATAGTTATGAATTATTTTTTTTTTTTTTAAATATAGGAAATTGTAGGTGCACTTGGTATGCTTAGATGCTTAGATTAGGTTTGGTTTAGATAACTAGTGGCTTTTTTTGCGTTTAATTTAGCGTATTTGTCATCAATTGATTCATTTGCAGATACAACAAAACATATTTATGAATAGAAAGACCATGTTCACTGCTTCACCAATTTCATGGGCACAATGCAGTTGTTTGGAGGAACTAAAACGGTTTTCCTTATTCTATTATTTTTGTAACTATTAATACAGTATTCAATCCCAAGGTAGATATTATTTCAATCGTCTAACATCAAAATCAATGGTACACAATGGTACAAGTGGCAGTTGAAGAGAGTTGTTTTCAAAGAAATACGCTTTACAGCTTAAATATTACTTTTACAATCCATATTTTATTATATTTTTTGTGAGATATTTCTCATAAACATTTCGTAAAAAAATTCTTAAAACCCTAATCTAATATTATTAAATAATTAATTTATTAAAAATTCAATTTAAACATATAAACTTAAATATTGCTTTTAAGTGAAAATCCCTTATCCACAATCAAATCTCCTCACCATACTTTTTGACTTTGTATGGTTCACTAGAACATTCAGAAAAATGGTGGGAAAATGTTTATCTTCTCACCCCACTTTCAAACTTTCAAACTTTGTGTGGTTGAATAGTATATATATATATATAATAAAAGTTAAGACAATGTAATCTATGATATGAGTATTTTTAAAATTTTGTAATCTTAAAAATTAAAAAAGAAAAAAATATTATTTAGATAATATTTAGGATTTAGGAGGTTAGTGGAAAAGTTTTAAGGTTTAAAGGATTGATATAGCAAAGGCATGTGGTTAGTAGGTTGAAGTTAGTGGAGTTAGTTATATGGGAGTTTGGGGTTATTGGGTTATTGGTTATTTATGAGTTAAGAGTTGGAGGATTATGGGCTAGTATGTTAGGGATTAAATGGATAGTGATTAGAGTGTTATTAAGTAAGTGGCTTGTTGAATCATGAGTTATTGGTTAGTGTCTTAAGTCTTCGTTAAATGGTGATCAGATAATTATCAAGTAATTGGCTTATGGGTTATTGGTTATTGATTTCAATATTTTTGTGCTACTAAGTTAGTGGTTAGGGGTTAATGGTCAGTGGTTAAGGGTTAGGGGTTCATGAATTTATAGGTTTGTTTGTTGGTGTTAGTATTATCATGGTTAAGGGTGTGCTTGGTTAGTGACATAGGAGGTTAATTGATTATTTAGATACAGGCTAATGTAGTAATGGTTATGTGTTTAATTCTTTGGTGAGTTAGGGGTTTCTCAATTAGTGGATTAGAATGTCATTAAGTATGGAGATGAGAGTCCTTGGGTGAAAATATGGTGAGAATGGGGTGTGAAAAAGTGTTTGAAATGTATTTTTTTGTTTTCCTGAAGTTGGTTGTGAAAAAATGATGAGGCAAAAGTATATTTTTGAAATATATCATTTTCAATACTCATCCTCAACGTATGTATAAAATTAAAAATATGGGGATGCACAGGTTGGGTGAAAAGAACATTGTTACCGATGAAATGGGAACTATTACCTCAAAACGGGAACTCTAGCCTAAAAAGACTCAAAAAACATGAAAAAATGCCCCAAAAACAAAAAGTGTGTATTCCAGAACGTATTTGTTTTTTTCTCAAGGTCAAATTTCACCTTTTTATAAAATTATGATAAAAACGAAATTATTTCTTGAAAAAAGGATTGAAAAAACACCCTCAGAACAAAACGAGTTGATACTGGAATAACAAAAAAAAACAGTGTCACTCTTTTGACACATTGTCACAATGGAATTAAAGACAACATATTAGGACATTGAAAAATCGTAAAATTATAAATTTTTTGATAGATGATGTTAAATATAAACAAAATCATGTCTGAAGGGCTTATCATTTCAAAGAATTTTTATCCATGTTGTTAAACATAAAATATCTTGACTCTAAACAACCCTAAAATTGTAATTATTTTCAACCATAACATTAAAGATAAAATTTTGTAGCGCATAAAAACCTTAATGACAAGTTGTAAATCTCAAGTTTTTAAATCTCAAGTTTTCAAGATACTTGTACCATGAAATTATGGAGAAATTATATGACTTAAACAATTTTTAAAAATGAACAAGTAAATGAAAAAATTATTATTCATATATATATATATATATATATATATATATATATATATATATATATATATATATATATATATAATTATAATTGTTTTAGTTTAAAAAAAATAAAAAATAAAAATTAAAATCTTCGTATATGTGTTTATTCATATTTTAAAACATATTTTTAAAAAAATTTAATTGTTTTTTATCTTTTAAATAATAATTGTTTTAATTTTTAAAAAAAATTAAAATAAAAAATTATCTTTTTTTATATTTGTTTGTTTATTTCTTAAAACATATTTTTTAATTTGTTTTTATTGGTTTTTTATATTTTAAAATTTTAATTGAATAGTTTTCTTTTTTTTAATTAAACAATACATTTTTTTTATTATAATAGTTTTCGTTTAAAAAATAAATAAATTTTTTATATAGTTTGTGTTTGAAAAAAATAAAATAAACATTAATTTTCCGCTCGCCGGGGGCCGGAGGCAGGCTGGGCAGCCCTCGACAGCACCGCCTGGCCAGCCTCTCGCCCCCAGCTGGGCGGAGGGCGATTCTCGGAATCACCCTCCGCACAGTCGGGGGCCGGAGGCAGGCTAGGTGGCTCCGTCGAAGGCTACCTAGCCTGCCTCCACCTAGCCAGGGGCCGAAGGCAAGCTGGGCAGCCCTCGATGAAGCAGCCTAGCCTGCCTCCAGCCCCGGGCTGGGTGGAGGGAAATTCCAAGAATCACCCCTGGCTAGGGGAAGGGCGATTCCGAGCGATTCCGAGAATCACCCCTGGCTAGGCGAAGGGCGATTCCAAGAATCGCCCTCCACCCAGCTAGGGGTGATTCTCGGAATCACCCTCCGCCCAGCCAGTGGCAAGCGGCAGGCTAGGTAGCCCTCTACGGTGCCACCCAACCACCCTCCGACCCTCGGCTAGGTGGACGGTGATTCCGAGAATCGCCCTCCACCCATTTGGGGGTGATTCTCAGAATCATCGTCTACCCAGCCAAGGACCGAACACATCCTAGGCAGCCCTCGACGACGCCACCCAGCCAACCTCTGGCCCTCGGCTAGGGGAGCGTGATTCTTGGAATCACCCTCTGCCCAGCCGGCTGTCGGAGAACGGTCGAATGGCACCGTTGAGGGTTGTCTAGCTTGCCTCCGGCCCCAGGCTGGGCATAGGGCAATTCCAAGAATCACCCTCCGCCCGACTGGGGGTCGAAGGTAGGCTAGGCAGCCCTCGACGGCACCGCCTAGCCTGCCTCCGACCCCCAGCTGGGCAGAGAGTAATTCCAAGAATCACCCCCGGTTGGGCGGAGGGCGATTCCGAGAATCACCCCTGGGAGGGTGATTCCTAGCCAGGGGTGATTCTCGAAATTGCCCTCTACCCAGTCAAGGGCCACAGGCAGGTTGGGCAGCCCCATCAAGGGCTGCCCAACCTGCCTCCGGCCCGCGACTAGGTGGAGGGTGATTCTCAAAATCGCCCTTCACACATCCAGGGGTCGGAGGTAGGCTGGGCAGCCCTCGACGGTGCCGCCTGGCCATCCTCCGGCCCTCGGCTAGGTAGAGGGTGATTCCAAGAATCACCCTCCTCGAGCCGAGGGCCGGAGGCCGACCGGGTGGCGCCATCTAGGGCTGTCGAGCCTACGTATGGCCCCCAGCTGGGCGGACAACGATTCTAAGAATTTCCCCCAGATGGGCAGAGGGAGATTCTCAGAATCACCCTCTGCCCAACCGGGGGCAATTCTTGGAATTTCTCTCTGCCTAGCTGGGGGTGATTCTGAGAATCGTCGTTCACCCAGCCGTAGGTGGGGCTTCCCAGCCTACCTCTGACCCCCAGGTGGGCGAGGGGTGATTCTGAGAATCACCCCCGACTGGGGGGAGGGCGATTCTGAGAATCACCCTCGACTGAGCGGAGGGCGATTCAGAGAATCACTATCCGCCCAGCCAGAGGTGATTCTCAGAATCGCCCTCTAGCCGGGGGCGATTCTCGAAATCACCCTCCGCCCAACCGAAGGCTGGAGGCCGATCGGGTAGTGCCATCGAGGGCTTCCCAGCCTGCCTTCGGCCCCCAGCTGGGCAGAGGGTGATTCTTATAATTTCCCTCTGCCCAGCCGGGGGCCCGAGACAGGCTGGGCAGCCCTCGACGACACCGCCTGGCCTGCCTCAGGCCCCTGGCTAGGTGGAGGGAGATTCTCAGAATCACCCTCCGCTTGGCTAGGGGCCAGGAGGCACCATTGAGGGCTGTCCAACCTACCTCCGACCCCGAGCTGGGCGGAGGGAGATTCTGAGAATCGCCCTCCACTAAGCTGCGAGCCGGAGGCACGCTGCGCAGCCCTCGACGGCTCCGCTCGGCCTGCCTCCGGACCCCGGCTGGGCAAAGGGCGATTCCGAGAATCACCCCCAGCTAGGCAGAGGGCAATTCCAAGAATCACCCTCCGCCCAGCTGGGGGCGATTCTAGGAATCGCCCTCTGCCCAACTAGGGGCCAGAGGTAGGTCAGTCGACACCATCGAGGGCTGCCCAGCCTGCCTTCGGCCCTCCACCCAATCGAGGGCTGAAGGCAGGCTGGGCAACCCTCGATGGCACCACCCAGCAAGCCTTTGACCCCCGGCTGGGCGGATGGACATTCTCGGAATCACCCCTACCCAGCCGGGGGCTGGAGGCTGGCCAGGTGGTACCATGGAGGGCTATCCAACCTACCTCCGGTCGCCCTCCACCCAGCCGAGGGTGATTCTTGGAATCGCCCTCCGGCCCCCGGTTGGGCGGAGGGTGATTCCGAGAATCGCCCTCCCCCAGCCGAGGGTTGGAGGCCATCCGAGTGGTGCCATCAAGGGATGCCTAGCCTACATCCAGCCCCTGGATGGGCAGATGACGATTCTGAGAATTGCCCCTGGATGGGAAAAGGGTGATTCTCGGAATCACCCTCCACCTAGCCGGATGCCGAAGGCAGGTCAGGCGGAGGCAGGCTTGGCAACCCTCGAAGGCACCGCCCAGCCTCCTCCAACCTCTGGCTGGGTGGAGGGCGATTCCGAGAATCGCCCCTGGCTAGGTGGAGGGTGATTCTCAGAATCACCCTCCGCCCACCCCGGGGCCAGAGGCAGGCCGGACGGCGCCATCGAAGGTTGCCCAGCTTGCCTCTGACCCGTAGCTGGGTGGAGAGTGATTCCTAGAATCACTCCCAGCTGGGCGGAGGGAAATTCCGATAATCGCCCCCAGCTAGGCAAAGGCCGGCTAGGTGGCGCCGTCAAGGGCTGCTCAACCTGCCTTCGAGAATCACCCTCCACCCAGCCGGGGGCCGAAGGCAAGTTGGGCAGCACCGTGAAATGAAGGAGATTGGATTTTGGATCTATTCTCAGGTTCAGGTAAGTTCTATTATACAAATTTAAATTTAAATATTTTCTTTTTTACTTTTTATGTCTTTATACTAATCTTCTTACTTATTTCTTTTGTGCTTGATGATTAGGTAAAAAACTAGCATGTTGCCTACCAAAAAGAAGAAATTGCATTACCATTGAGAAATACCTAGTGTAATGCAAATTTATTCAACAAAGAATTAACGCTCTTGAATTCCTTCCAGATGTGCAGCAAGAATTTGGTTTGAGGAAAGGGAATTTTAATGAATCACATGTGGCAAAAAAAGCAAAGGAACCTCAACCACCATTATATGGAATGATTGGAAAGAGACACTTTGGAATATTTGCAGAAATGAAAGTTCCATTAGAATATGACAATGACCAAAATGAAATATAAAATGTTGCGGAAGAAGCCATGAATGATGTTCTAGATGATGTTGAACATGTATTACTTGATATTGTTGATGATCTTTAAGTTATGCTTGCAAACAAAGCTCATTTTTTAGATCTATTAATCAGTTTTACTTGTAATATTTATACTTTGATATTTTATGAGAAGAATCCTTATTTTTTGCAAAAAAACATGTGATTACTATTATTTTTTGACATAAAATTCAATAAACATGTTATTTTCTTAAGTTTTTTTGTTAAGATTTTCCCAAAAATTAGTTTATTTAACATGTTTTTTTCAACAAAAAGTCTCTAAAATTTTATTTTTCACATTCTATTTGTATTGAAAATTTGTATTTTTTTGTCATATCGTTCAAAATATTGGTTTTTTAGCGACAATTATTTGATGTGCATTGAAAAATTAATTAGCAATACATAAACTTGTAGAAAATATAAAATTTATTATATTGACCTTTTTTTCATTTTTTATCTATGTGAAAAAGTGAAGTTATCATTACAAATTTTTTATTTAAAAAAAATAAAAATAAAAATAAAAAATCTTTTTAAAACACAAGTACATAAATGCACTTAAAATAAACATCTCACGGAAGAAGAAGACATTAGAAAATGTAGTGTCAAAATCAATCCTCTAAAAAAACGTTGGTGATGATACACCACCACTATTCAAAATCGACATAAAAAGCATCACACGAAAAAAAAATAAAGAAAATAAAAAATAAAAAATAAAAATAAAAAATAAGGTACCAAAAACATGCTAAAAAAAAATTTTGATTCTGCATCACCACTTTTCAAAATCGGGTGTTTTTCTTGCTACGTCAAAAAGTAGGTACCAGTGCAGTTACCTATTTCATCGGTAACAGTGTTAAAGGTCGGGGTGGGTTGTGAAAAGGGATTTGAAATACATTTTTTCAATATTCATTTCTAACTTAGGCATTAAAAAATATATATGGGAATGTAGGGGTGAGTGAAAATGTGTGAGAGTGGGGTGTGAAAAAATATTTTAAATAGATTTTTTAATAATCATTTTCAACATAGGGGTTGGGTGAAAAAATGATGAGAGGGATATGTGAAAGAGTTTTTTTGAAATAATTTTTTTCAATATTTATCTTTGATATTTGTAAATGGGTTAATTTCTCATATTTTCCCAAAATAAGATTCATCAAATTATATTTTTATAAAAATGATTTGTCCAAAATTTATGGTATAAAATTATTTTACTTTAAAATTTGCAAAATTTTATAAGGAATATATAAACTCAAATTATAAATTTGAATATTTTTATAACAAATAAGTATTTTGGGCTTTTTATGTTAGGGAATAATAAAATTAGTCAAGATTTCTAAACTTTAAAATAAATTTAAAAATAAAAATTAAAAAATATAAGAATGTTAGGAGTTGGGTGCAAATGCGGTGAGGTTGGAATGTGAAAAAGTGTTTGAGATATAGTCCTTCTATATCCATCCCCAACTCATGCATAACAATAAAAACATGGAAATGTTAAAGAATGAATTTCAACAAAAACATGGGAATGCTAAGTTAAAGAATGAATTTCATTAAAAACATAGAAATGCCAAGTTAAAGAATGAATTTCGATAAAATCATGGAATACCAAGTTACAGAATGAATTTCAAATAAGTGGAGGTTGGAAGTGGGGATAGGAGGATGAAAGAGTGCATTTCAACTCCATCCCTACGGTGAAATTTTTATCCATTTTTTGTAACACCCACTAAAAGTGGGGTAAAGGGTGAAAGAGCCATAGTGGTGGAGACTCCCTTCTAAAACAAAAGGGGTGTGGAGTGAGAAAAAATGAAATTTTATTTTTCAATTCCTTAACTTATAGACTCTCTTGACGGAGAAAAAATGAAATTTAATATTTTGATCCCTTAAATTAAAGATGAAAGAGTCAAGTTGCACTATTTCACCTCAAGGGTGAATGTACCTTTTATTCTATTCCATGAGGGGGTGAAAGAGATAAGCGAATTATTGCAACCCACACCCATGGATATCTTAAATGCCCTTAGTCTCTCTAGGATGAAGAGTGCATTTCACTGTGTAGAAAGAGTGCATTTGACTCTTTCATAGTTCTAGCTTGTCCCCCAACAACCACATTTACGCATGAAAGTGCGGGAAAGAGTGTTGGGTGTGGCTTTATTTTAATTCTTATGCATGAGGGTTGGGATGGAGATGTCTAATCATAGAGCACATGAAAATGGGAATGAGATTTCATTGTATGTCTTTAATTAATTTTATTTTAATCCATGAGTGTATGGGTGGGGATGGGGACTAAAAGAGAGAATTTTTATAGATAAGGATGTCGATGGAGATGTTTGATGGCAAAAGAGTTCATAAAAATAAAAATAAAGAAAAACTATGCGCCCTTGGCTCCATCCATCCGCAACCTCATAGATGATGATGGGAGGAAGAGTGCATGAAGGTGCGAGTGGAAGAGGTAGTCCCAAAAAAAACATAAATGTGTGTAACTACGTTTATTTTTATGTATAAGAGTGATTTTTTAGGGTCAAGGGAGAAAAATTATTTTCTAAGGTGGGGGATGAGTGCATTTGAAATTCATTTACGATGCACCTCTCCACCCTCATGCATGGTGGTGAAATGCACTCTTTAACCTCCGATTTTCTAACTTTCATGCATAGTGGTGGGGATGGTTGTGGGCCAAGGAGTGCATGGTATGTCTTTATCTCCATCTTCTTATTATTTCATAGAGTGGTGAGGGTTCATAGTCATGGAGAACATGTGTGTGTTTGTGTGGCTTTATTTCTATTTTAAAGCATGAGAGTCGAGGTTAAGAAAAAGGAGTGTAGCATTTATGATGGTGAAATTCCCTCATTTAGTCCTCACTACCTCACTCTCATGTATGAGGGTAGGGTTTATAGTAAGGCAATGATAGCATGGTGTGTTTTTATTTTATTTTTATGCTTAAGGGTAGGATTTAGGGTGTTGTATTAAGGAGTGAAATTCAAATGTACCCTTTCATCCCCGCCTATTTAAAATTCACTTTTTCACCCTGAGGCTTGCCCCACCATCATGCATGAAGAGATAAGAAGAGACTATGAAGGTGGATGGGGTATTCCTTTCCATCATGCATGGGATAGGAAGAGACTATGAAGGTGGATGGGGTATTCCTTTATTTTATATTGTGGGTGATGGTGGTAGTGGAAATGGTTAAACAATGACTATGTAATCCTTGTGCATAAAAATAAAAATAAATATTGGCTATGCACCATCACACCTCATGTGGCCAACTCTCATGCACACACTTCTACATCCTCATGCATAAGGGTAGGGCCGAATAGGGGGTGAAAAAGTGTATATCAAATATGTGGGGATGAGATATTGCAATGGAAATGCACTCTTTCATTTTCCACCCTTCTCCATCCTCTAAAATAAATTAAAAATAAAGACACATTAAGTATCAGGCTTTTTTAATTGCCTTCCTAATTTGTCAGAAAGATGGTTAGAAATTTTTTTCATTTAATTATCAGACTTGCAAACTATCATGCATTGTTTGTGTGAGAATAAATATTTGCAAACTATCATGCATTGTTTGTGTGAGAACAAATATTCAAGCAATGATTTGGATGTTTTTTTTTGTTATAAGAAAAGAAATGATGATTTCAAGATGGAGTATTTAAATACTTCAACAAAATCACCAAGGCTAAAACTAAGCAATTGATGCCTCATAAATAGATTGAAATAGTAATATTGCAAGAAATAGGCTCAATTACAAAAGAAATGATGCCTCATACTAAGATTGAAATAGCAATATTGCAAGAAATAAGCTCAATTGCAAAAGAAATAAATCATTCTAATTAGATAATAAATGAGCTTACTTGTAGATAGAATCACCATCATCACATCAACACATTATGGTAAGTCAAGTAATCATTCAGTGGATTTATCTGGTAAATTTTTAAATTTTCAAGATCTTAAAAAGAAACAGTGCATAGCATTATGGTAAGTAAATTAATCATTCAGTCCGTTTATCTAGTAAATTTTAAATTTCCAAGATTTAAAAAAAAACGGTGCATCATGCTCAGTTAAACAAAACAACATAGCATTATGGTAAGTCAACTAATCATTCAGTCAAGATCTTAAGAAAAAACGGTGCATCATACTCAGTTAAACAAAACAACATAGCATTATGGTAAGTCAACTGATCATTCAGTCAGTTTATCTTGTAAATTTTTATATTTTTCAAAATCTTAAGAAAAAACGGTGCATCATACTCAGTTAAACAAAACAAATAAGCGACAACCCGAGTTAACAGAAAGAAGGCACGGTGAGTTGATCAATTACTAGTGTTCACAGTGGATTCGGTCTCCACCCCTTTTTCTTCTTGCACTTTATTTTCGTTGTCACTGCATACACTACTGACATTACTCTCATTCTCAATCTTTCCTCCTATTCCTACTTTAGCTGCCTCTTCCTTGTTCATTCTCTTCTCCACTTCCTCCTCCAGTTGGTCATGCTCCTCTTCATGTTTATCATTTCGGTCCTCTTCCCGTTCTTGTTCATCACGTCGTTGTGGTGGATGAGATGTTGGCCTTCTTAAACATACTTCCCATCTTTCTTTTCTTAAAGTAAATTCATCTAGCAATGACGTCTTCCAAACGTGGTTCTTAAAAATGTGCAACATTTCTTGTCCCTTTTCCATTTCCACCTGCAAAATACAAATACCAAGTTTACAGTAATATAATTCACAGTTGTGTGTTGGTGGTAGCACAATTTTAAAAAATTGTATTAGTAATTTGGCAAGCATTTGAATATCTAACTAATCAAAAGTAAACATATCTCAATATATCTAAGTAATTAGAAGTTCGATTCCCTAGACATATCTCACTAGCATATCTTAAATATATATATATAATTCACCATTATTCATTCTGCAAATCAATTATCCATAATGGAAAAACAAAGCTAAGTTAAACTGCATAACAATTATATAAACTAAGTTATGAACTTTCATATATAAACTAACTCACTTGTTGAACGTCTCGACTGGTTATAATTGATCGATTTCCATCGTTGTCCAAAGCAATATGGTGAAGTTCTCTAAATGGTACATTTTTAATAATGTGCCATTTCACAGGAAATTTACCCTTCCACTCCCAAAATTTTGTATTGGCTTCAAAATCTACAGGGCCAACCATTTCAGCGACCCCACAGAAATTTTTGCTTCCGTTGATCTGCATTTCCACCAACAAAATCTGTATTTTTGTATATACGGACATACGTTGAAAGAAGTGGCATGTTGTAAATATTCTAACCTAATGTACTTGAGCTCATGTTTTTCAGACTTCAGAATATTCTTAAACCAGTGAAGTTCAGTAGAAAAAAACAACATAAAGAAATGTCCTGTTATAAATATTCTAACCTAATATATCGAAGCTCAAGTTCTTCGGATTTCAAAATCGTATCAAAATATCGAAGTTCATGTTTCTCAGATTACAAAATATTCTCAAAGGAGTTAAGTTCAGTAAAAAGAATCAACAGACATAAAGATTATGAGAATCAGAAAACTAACCGAAAAAAATAAGAAGACATGGCCACTGGGTGAAGCAGTATTATTGCCAACTCCTTGGTTGTTCTGCTCCCCATGCGTTTCAGCATAAGCTGCATCTAGGATGTGATTCCCCCTCCAAGTGCTTGTCCACAATCCATGTCTAATACTCTTTAGCAAATGCTCCTTGCTACAAGATTTGATAACAAAAAACTTTGCAACCTCATATTCAGTAATAAATTCTGGAAGGTTGTACTCACCACCAAAACCTTCTCTTCCACCTCCACTACCAGCTAGGATTCTTTGTTCGCGTATTCTCACATATCGTGGTCCAATGCAGATATTTTCCTCCAATATGTCCATGGTTGTGAGTGTGGGTGGCCTTCTTTCCATAAGTCCAGCACCCACATGCCCATTTCCTCTGGAATCGAATCTCCTAGCTGGTTGCAACTGGTGTGTATGTAATCGATTAGAGCGAGGTTGTGGTCCTCGTTGTCCTGCTGCCTGTAACTGATAAGAGCGAGTGCCATTATTATTGTAATAATAACCAGAGACAGTAGCAGTATTGGCATTAGAATGATACCCATTATCTCCTTGCCTATTCATATTCATATTCATACTCACACCTCCATATCCATTCATATTTATATCCACACCTCCATATCCATTCATATTTATATCCACATTAATGGCTGCAGATTGTGGTGGCGGTGCAAAATATCCATACTGCATGGGATTATTGGAAAAATTGGGTGCAAAATTAGGGTATCCAGATTCATAAAACCCATATGCAGATCTGTCATGTCCATATCTGTTATATCGATTAATAGGGAGTCTTTGTCTTTGTGTCTGATGCGGCATCATCATATTAGGGTTTGTACGGGTTCCACCATTAACGCCGGAGTTAGTATTCGTTACGTTAACAGCAGTAGTATTGTTAAATCTTGGTACTGAGGAATACCGAATCACTTCACGCCCATCATCACCAACACGCTGATGTTCCATTAGAATATTTACTTGTCAAATACTTCAAATGTGATTCTTTCCACAAATACGTGTGCTTTATAGAATCCAATAAGGTATTCGAGATTTTCTTCTGCGATCTTAAACCACTCTGAAACTTTATCCAATAATCACAGCTGATAATCACAGAACTTTAAAATTGGCGAACTCAAAACATAAGTATGATAATTAAATCCACCATATCTAAAACCTACTCTCAAATTACCTATTTATATCTATCTATACGCATTTTTTTGTGAGTTGGCTTAAAATACACTCTTCCACTCTCCAATCACGATGGTGGTTCACGGTGAAGATGGAGTGCCCCATTTTACTATGGATAAACGGAAAAATATGGATAAAGGTCCAATATGGTGGGGATGGGGTGTGAAAAAGTGTGAAATATAACTTTTCAATATTCCTTCCCATGAGGTTGGTTGAAAAAGTGATGAGGGCTGGGTGAAAATGCATTTTTGAAACATATCTTTTTTCAATATTCATCCTCGAAGTATGTATAAAATTAAAAATATGGAAATCGCAATATGTATAAAATTAAAAATATGGAGATGCACAAGTTGGGCGAAAATGGGGTGGAAATAGGGTGTGAAAAGGGATTGAAATAAATTCAAGTGGGGGTATGAAAAGGGATTGATATACATTCTATTATTCATTTTTTGGTTAAAGTACAGAGGGTGGGTTGTGAAAGAGTATTTTTGAAATACATTATTTCAATAGTCATTTCTAAGCTAGGTATAAAAATTCAAAATATGGGAATGTAGGGTTGAGTGAAAATGTGGTGAAAGCCGGGTGTGAAAAAAAGGATTTTAAAAAGATTTTTCAATATTTATTTTCAATATATAGGTTGGGTGAAAAAATGGTGTATGTGAAAGAGTGTTTTTTTTAAAACATTCTTTCAATATTTATTTTTGATATTTGTAAATGGGCTAATTTTCCATATTTTTCCTAAAATAAATTCATTAATTTTATTTTTTTCTAAAGTGGTTTGTTCAAAATTTATAGTATAAAATTATTTTACTTTAAAATTTGTAAAAGTTTATAGAGAATATATAAAATCATTAGAAATTTGAATATTTTTATAAACAAATAAACATTTTAGACTCTGTATGTTAGGGAATAATAAGATTAACCAAGGTTTATAAATATTAAGATAAATTTAAAAATAAAAATAAAAAATATCAAGCTTTGGGTGAAAATGTGGTGAGGGTGGAATGAGAAAAAGTGTTTTAAATACAATCCTTCAATATCTATCCCCAACCCATGCATAACAATAAAAGCATGGGGATGTTAAAGAATGAATTTCAACAAAAACATAGGAATGTCAAGTCAAATAATGAATTCCAATAAAATCATAGGAATGCCAGGTTAAAGAATGAATTTCAAATAGGTGGATTTGGAAGTGGGGATAGGAGGATGAAAGAGTGCATTTAAACTCCATTCCCACCATGAATGTTTTATATATTTTTGGTTGTGTGGACCACTCACTAAGAAGTGGGGTAAAGGGTGAAAGAGCCATATTGCACTCTTTCACCCTCTTTTGGTGGTGGAGACTCCCTTCTAAAACAAAAGGTATGTGGGTCGAGCAAAATTGAAATTTTATTTTTCCATACCTTCCTTAACTTATACACTCTGTGTGGAGGGAGAAAATTGAAATTTTGTTTTTTATCCCTTAAATTATGGATGAAAGAGTCAAGTTGCACTATTTCACCTCAAGGGTGAAAGTACCTTTTACTCTATTCCATGAGGGTGGTTGGAACCACACAAGGATGGTGGGAGTTAAAAAAAAATGTCCCCATTGTCAAATGGGGTGAAAGAGTGCATTACCCACACCCATGGATATCTTAAATTCCCTTAGTCTCTCTAGGATCAAAAAGTGCATTTCACTATGTAGAAAGAGTGCATTTGACTCTTTCATAGTTCTATCTTATCCCCCAGCAACCACATTTATGCATGACAGTGGAGGAAAGAGTGTGTGGTGTGTTTTTATTTTAATTTTTATGCATGAGCATTGGGATGGAGATGTCTAATCATAGAACACATGAATATGGGAATGAGATTTAATTGTATGTCTTTATTTTTATTTTAATCCATGAGAGTATGGGTGGGGATGGGGACTAAAAGAGATAATGTTTATAGATGAGGGTTTCGATGGAGATGATTGATGGTGAAAGAGTTCATAAAAATAAAAATAAATGAAAACTATGCACCCATCTCTCAATCCATCCCCGACCTCATGCATGATGATGGGGGGAAGAGTTCATAAAGGTGGGAGGAAGGAGTAGTCCCAAAAAAGCAACTATGTTTATTTTTATGTACAAGAATGATGATTAGCGTCAAGGAAGAAAATGTATTTTCTAAGTTGGGGGATAAGTGCATTTGAAATTCATTTACCCTGCACCTCTCCACCCTCATGCATGGTGGTGAAATCCACTCTTTCACCTCCCATTGTCTCACTTTCATGCATGGTGGTGGGGATGGTAGTGGGCCAAGGAGTTCATGGTGTGTCTTTATCTCTATCTTCTTCTTCTTCATTCGCAGAGTGGTGAGGGTGAATAGTCATGCAGAACATATGTGTTTTTGTGTGACTTCACTTATATTTTAAAGCATGAGGGTTAGGTTTAGGAGTGAAAGAGTGCATCATGTATGATGGTGAAATGCACTCATTTATTCCTCACTACATCACTCTCATGTATGAGGGTAGGGTTTAGAGTAAGGAAATGATAGCATGGTGTGTTTTTATTTTATTTTTATACTTAAGGGTGGAAGTTAGGGTGTTGTATTAAGGAGTGAAATAAAAATGTACTCTTTCATCCCCCACCTATTTAAAATGCATTTTTGACCCTCTACCCTACCCCACCATCATGCATGAGGAGATAGGAAGAGATTATGAAGGAGATAGGAAGAGATTATGAAGGTGGGTGGGGTATACCTTTATTTTATATTGTGCATGAGGGTGGTAGTGGAAAGGGTGAAACAATGACTATGTAGTCCTCATGCATAAAAATAAAAATAAATACTTGTAATGTGTGCTCACACCTCATGTGGTCAACTCTCGCACACACCTCACCATCCTCATGCATGAGGGTGGGGCCGAATAGGGGGTGAAAAGGTGTATATCAAATATGTGGGGATGAGAGATTGCAATGGAAATGAACTCTTTCATTTTCCACCCTTCCCCCCATCCTCGAAAATAAATTAAAAATAAAGACACATTAAGTATCAGGTTTTTTTAATTACCTTCCTAATTTGTCAAAAATATGGTTAGAAAGATTGTTCATTTAATTATCAACCAAGGGCTCGTATGAGACTTGTGAATTATCATGCATTTTTTGTGTGAGAACAAATTTTCAAGCAATGATTTGGTTGTTAGTTTTTAGTTATATGAGAAGAAGTGATGATTTCAACACAGAACATTAAATACTTCAACAAGGTCACCGAGGCTAAAACTAAGCAATTGATGCCTCATACTAAGGTTTAAATAGAAATATTGCAATAAATAAGCTCAATTGAAAAAGAAATAAATCATTCTAATTAGATAGTAAATGAACTTACTTGTAGATAGAATCACCATCATCACATCAACACATGAAAACACCATATGCACGTGGAAACCCTTACGAGAGAAAACCAAAAAAAAATTATCTTCTTAAATATTTGATTATATCAATTTGCAGGAACCATCTCCCAAAATAGATTTTTGGGCACCAATACCAAAACATATTTGTAGACACCAACTTGTTATAGGTTGCAACCTAATTGAGGAAACAACCTCTGAAATGTGAAAGCACAAACTTGTTGTAGGACTTGACCTGATTGAGGCACCAACCTCTCAAATATGCAAGCATTGACTTGTTGTAGGTTCCAAACTAATCAAGGCACCAACCACCTTCACCAAAAAATAATGGATCACTTTTCACAATATTTAAAACTAGATCCACAAGCTCAACACATTAAACACTTCTTCCAAATTTGATCATATCAACAAAGCTTCAATCAATTCTTCAAACATCGATAGTAACTTATTCTTCATTTTTGTATCGAAGCTAAACATGTCCATATGTACCATAAAATTTTTACAATAATGAAAGAAACATAGCTTCATGTCCTTCAAAACATGTCTTCATGAATTTTCATGTCGCCTTTCCAAATCATAATAAAATTTGAACCATTTCCCCTTTTCCCAAAAAACAAATTGGCCCTTAAATTAACCCATAAAACATTATAAAAGTGTTTTATGCCATTCTTCTAGATACATCATAACGTATTTTTGGGTGGACATTTTGAGCCATCAAGTGTGGATCACCATCAATACATTGCACCTTTTTGGTCCACTATCTACAAAATGCACATTTCTAGTGTGCATTTGAAAAAATGCACGGGTTCAACTTGTCAAAGAGTTTGATAGAATGCACTCTTGAGGGAAAAAATAATTTCAGCATTCTCGACCAAACTCAAACATGTGACCTCTCTTGAACTAATTATTACCAATTTCGCTACAATGTTACTTGTTTATGTCAAACATCAAGAATATATTTATCATGTCATTCATTCAAATCGAACTCATGAGAGAGCCAATTTTTCTTTTGGGTCTAACCATAAAGTGACACCACATTGATCAAACCAAAAGGTATTCCTTCAGGTGTAAACATACGTCATATATGTCTTAGACCATACTTTCACTTGTAACAGAACCAATTACTCCTTTGGGATTGACCAATGAGCCACATCATGTGTATATGCCTTGGATAAAATTTTAACTCATGTTTAGCCATTGATTTATGCCATGTGTATGTCTCAAAATGGACTTGAACTCGTTCTTAACTATTGAGCCACACCATATATTTCTTAGACGAAAAAGAGATGAGCATGCCTTGGGTCTTGTGCCAAGACCCACCTTGCACACAAAACTAATACTCCTTCGAGCTTAGCCAAGAACCAATGCACCTTCGAGCTTACCATGCACAAAAAAAAACAATAGTCCTTTGGGCTTGATCATATATGTATCAGCACAACTAGAACCAATACACCTCCAGGCTTTACCATATATGTCTCCAAACAACCAGAACCAATGCACCTTCAAGATTTACCATACAAAAAAAAACCAATACACCTTTGAGCTTCACCGTATATGTCTTGGCACAACCAGAAACAGTGCACCTTTGAGCTTCACCGTATATGTATCGATAGAATTGGGATCAATACGCCTTCGGGATTTACCATGTATGTCTCAAAACAGCTAGAACCAATATGCCTTCAGGATTTACCATGAGTTACGCCATGTTTGTCTCAGACTAGACAAAGCATTCATGCCCCACCATGCATTGTAAACCCAACAGATTAATTGATGATTGAATTCCCATCTTGGCATGGCATCCACACACAAACACACACACACACATGTGTGTGTGTGTGTGTATGTGGGTTCCCCCAAGATTGGTTGGAGCTGAGTAAATTTGAAACTCGGGCCGATGTAAGTTTGAATGTTGGCGATTTTGTAGAACCTTCCATGTGACCTTATGTAGCACCTAGACTATGACCATAGTAGCCCCTAGGGCTTACCAAATCCTCCATATGACCATTCCATGTGACATGGTTCTCAAGCATACATGGTTCATTCGATGTTGATGTAAGCATGACATAATCATACTACATGGAACTCTCTTAGTGGTGCCACATGTCACTCAAATTTTCCCTTATTGGCCACCCAAAATTGCTGACTAGACATGCCACATGGCACCCTACCATGCTGCCACATCATCCGTCATATTTTTGCATCGTCATCCATGTCATCAACCTATGCTACCAATACTAAGCTACCACATCATTTTCCATGTGTGCATGTGTTTTCACTTAGCACCAATATTGTGTTTCCATGTCATTAGTCTCCTGCACCATCAATTCGTTTGTCGTGTCGTTCGGGTACATGTGTCAATTGAATAAAGGAATACCTATCACTTGCCATGTATCATTTTCTTATTGGTCCAATGTGGTGGAGGGCAGAGAACATGGGGGGCATGACCTTGTTAAACATCGTTCAAGTTTGTGCTTCATCCACTATTCATAACATTCAAAACTATCATATCCGCCCTAAGATGCATGATCTTTAACCCTATTAAATAGTGTGCATGTTCACACACCAATTGTTGTTTATTTCTCACAAAAAGATGGATCTACCCTAAATATGCACGAACTTTAACAAATGTGGTGTTTTATTAATAAATTTGGTGTTGTGACCCTTTTTTCAAATGTCACTTTCAAATTGACTTATATTTTCATCCCAAAGTAGCTTAACCAAGTGGGATATACCATTAGAAAGGTCTCAAAGATAAATATCCAACCATACCATTTATAAATTCATTTGATCATAATAACTTCAACAAAAATTCAATATTCTTCTTCCTTTGACATACCCTTTGACACTAATGACATTCATTGTCATCAATGACTGAATGTTATGCCCAACATTGCATGCATAAAACAATAACTTAATAAATCTAGAATTCTAAGGAAAAATAACCCTCCGAGTTTAGATTTCAAACTTTTAAATATAATTTTATCATATTTGTTGTGACGAACTGTCCAATGGAATATCCATGGCAGTTTATAGATTAGAACGATGGAGGTAGACCATATGGGTTTTATAGTATGGAAGTTGATTCCCATGTTGAGGATAATGCTGGTTAATTGACCCTGTGAGTTCATTAGAAACATTTGATCCCTTCAACTTCTTTTTTTTTTAAGGTTTGGGTCAAGGGGTATCCAAGATGATTGTATAAAGGTACCCTGATTGAGCATAAATCATCTCAAACTATTAAGCCTTAGAAATGGTTTCTTCCTCATCTTAAGGCATAGTGGTTTCAACATTCTTTGCTATAACTGGAAAGTGGGACTTAAGGAAGAATTCTATTAGAATTTCTTTGGGTACTTTGAATTTGCAGATACTACACTGTATGCACCACTTATGGATGTGGTCCACGATGTGGGTGGAGGATGATTATACAAAATCAAATAATAACTCCAATATCACATCATGACCAACATGAATTTTGAAAAAAATGATAAATGAATTATCCATGGATTCAAATGTGTTTTAGGACACATCCTTCTCACTAACATACAACTTAGGCAAGGGGCTAGTGAATGTGCACTAAAAAATCCTCAATCAAATTGAGTTGTTAGTGATATTTTTCAAAGAATACCATATATGAAAAGTCATAACATGTTTAGAAGGGTCTTCCCCATGATTTATTTCAAAAGATGTTTGAAGGTGTTTTGGTGGGCTTAATTGGCCCTACCTCATTTTGAGCTATGGGATCATTTATCAACTTCAAGAGATATAGGAGGCTCAATGAAGTGACAATGGAATATTAACTATTGAATTTTCCATAGTTAAGTGGCGAGTGTGGGTTGGAGTGCAACTTTGAGGTAAAGTGGTACCTAAAAAAATGGTACCAAGGACAGATGAGCCCAGTAGGTAAAACTGCAAGTCCTAACGCTCCTCCTACCAAAGGAAGGAGGCCATGAAGGCATTGTGAGTGCTAGGGTACAAAGTGGTCCCCTACGGTTCTCACTAAAATGGATAAACAGTGAGGGGAATCTCAAGCATGAAAACCAATGTATCGACACATAAAACAAAACAAAGCAAAAATATAAAGGGTTCATTAATTGGTAAAAATGTGAAGTAGTGTTACACTTTTGGCCCTTTTTTGAGAAAAAAAATATCACTTTTAGAAGTTTTTCAACTTTCGACAAGCTAAAGTAATTTTTTTGTTTAGAATTTCATTTTGCAATTAAAACAAAACTTGTCAAAAATTTTATTAGGTTTTTATTACTTATTTTTTTGAAAAATTTTATTCACATTTTATATGTCAACTTAGAAATTGTTTGACTGCTTGTTCTTTAAAATCAAGGGATTCATAAAAATTCATGTTTTTTGGCCCGAGTGTATTCTTTTTTTTTTTTTGGTAAGTCAGAGGAATCAGCAAAATCAAACAGCTTTCACACGTGAGGTGCGGGGTCAAACCCCCCGGCTACCACTATAACCTCTCAAGGACCGCCCATCCTACAAGAATCATACCCGGATAAGACGAGGCTTGAAATTGTGGCCTTCTTAACAGCACGAAGGCCTTAACAATGCGTCTATTGGCCACTAGACCATGCCCCTGCGGGCTGCCCTAGTGTATTATTTGCTAACCTTGTGTTTTTTTTTTTAAATGTGTTGCAACAATATAGACAGACTTTAATTTGGTATGGATTTATTTATGAAACCAACATATGCACATCATAATTACTAGAATTTTTTGAATTGAACCAATATGAAAAACTATATATATTTTGAAGATGTTTAACATAGCACCATGTTTCTCAACATATTAGTTAATAACTAAAATTCTAAAAAGTACTCATTAAAGAAGACGGACCAACATAATGCACCATAAATTTTCCATATTTTTTCACAGTGTATTTTGGAAGATACCGAATTTTTATTTCACTGAATCATAATGACCTTCAAAAAAAATTTGCACACATTTTACTAGAAAATTAGTTAAAATTAGCAAATATCTATGAAATTCCATAAAATTTATATCTACTGAAAGTAGATTCAATTCTACAAATGATGGTATAGGTTTTGAAAGTAAATTCACTATCATTATTATCCAATTTTAAGGTCACGGCCAAGCCAGACACCAAATTCACTATATTTTATGGAGTTTAACCATTCCAAAATTGGAGAAAGGTGGACAGAGACGAATTGTTGCAGACTTGCAGGTTTTCTACTGGAAAAAATAAAAATATATAAATAAAAATAAATAAATAAAAAATTCAGTCGAATTTATTTTTACCACGAATTGACATTAAAATAAATGGAAAAAGTTGTTCGACTGAAAATTTTAAAAAAAATTGGCCAAAATTTTTAAAAATTTCAGCCGAAAATCTTGATAATATTTTTGGTCGATTGCAAAATTAAAATGATGAGACACTCCGACATAATCGTTTTAGCCGAAATCTATAAATAAACTCGGCCGAAACGTCATTTTCATACTTGCATTCTTCATGTGCATCTTTTGAATAACAAACTTCTTTGAATCTAATTTTTGGATAGAAAAAATTATGGGCTAGGTTTTGAAAGTGAGTTTTTTGGGCTGGGTTTTACAAGTGATTTTTTTGGTCTGGATTTTGAAAATGAGTTTCTATGGCTTGATTTTGAAAGTGACTTTTTTCGGCTTGATTTTGAAAGTGAATTTTTTGGGCTTGATTTTAAAAATATATATAGATTGAATTATCATGGGGAATCAAATAAATTGCAAAAGAAAATATGATCGAATTAGAGGTTCATAGAGAATACTCTAGAAACTATTACAAAAGAAAGAAGGAATAATTCTTAAATATTTAAAGGGAAAATCAATCTCAACAAGATGTTGAACAAGGTATGTAAATGTAGATATTATAAATTATATTTAAAATTTAATAGTGTATTATGGAATTTAGTTTTTATTTGAAGAACTAATTTTAAAAATATTTTGCAATGTAAACTGAGAGGTATTTTCCTCATAACATTGATGATGAGATTGAAAATGCTGAAATACAAAGCGAAGAATAAAATGAACCAATGATTGATGATGTTTTTGAAGATATTGAAAGAAATTCAAGTGAAGAAGAATTTGAACCACCCTTAGGTAATGTATATATATGTCATGTGTTACTGAAATTATACATATTTATTGGTTTCAATTTCATGAACTATTTTTTAATTTAATTATTTAAATTATATTTATATTCATTTACATTAAATTCTCCTATGTACAGATGAAATCCATATTGATGATGAGATTTAGAAATGTCAACACTAGCACATATGGAGATAAAAAAATTGACCATGTTATACGATATCGTGTTAAGATCATTATTGATGAGTTCTTCAAAGATGAAAATGTGACAGTTCAAGCTCAAATTTTGAGAAGTCTCTTAACATCAAATAAATTAAGAGAACCTACAAAACTATTGAGCATTCGAAAATCAATGAAAGATAAAAAGGTGAAGGAAAATGTGAATTAAAATATACATAGTGCTCTAAAATCAATTGGAATATCTAGAAATAAAAGTTATCTAGATGAACGTAGAGAAATAAAAATATTATTGGTTTCATCAAGTACTAAATAAATTTTTTTGGTAAAATCTATGGCAAAAGCATTAGGGACCTCATGAAAAACATTGCACAAGCATAGGAAATTTCTATTGCAAATCGATACAAATGATGAGATTTATTGTTGGATTGTTATTTGTAAGCAACTATACAAAGAAATACTTGGAGAATATGTTAAAAAAACAATTTATGAATATTGGATGAAAAATCCACGTGTTTCACCAAAAGTAAGGGATGTTATGCAGCGAAGAATAGCATGAAATAAGTATGAAGAAAATGCAACACATATCTTGGACACCACTCAGGTAGATTTGTTCAATAAGTTCAAATAATATAATCATGGAATTCATTTCTCAATCAGTACTTGTGTGCAACAAAAACCATGGTATGTTAAACCTATCACTATATGTGACACTTGTTGTTTTCATTATCATGTGTAATTTCAATTATATTTTGACACATTTCTTCATTTTGGTAAAACATTTTGTAAAAATTCACCTCCTCCTTCCACTATACATGATTTCAAATCCCAAATTCTATGTGTAAGAGAAAATCATGAATTATTTTACCAAAATAAATGTGTTGGTGGTAAAAAATGTGATCATTGTGTAAATTTGACTTTGATTCACAACAAATATCTTATTGCTATTATTAATCATTTTCAACCATAAAAGTGGAAAGGAAGAGATATGAATATATCCATACATTGATTGGTTCAAGTAGTACTACAAGTGCTAGAGGATTGATTTACAAGAAGAAGAAATTTATGTGATAGAATTTGAAAAAGTTTGAGACAGAAATTTATAAATACACCAAGAATTCTCATAGGACTCAATGGTAGGACCTGCAATTCAAAAAATCCCATGAAATTTTTCCACCCAGGACCATTTTGTCGATAGTTGATTTTGCAGAAAATTACACATTTGTTGTACAAAATGAAATACGGAGTGAATATTATCAATCTGACCAAGTCTATATGCTTTTCCATGTTCTATATATACATGATGAACAAAATTTTGATCATATATAAAGCACCAGTGAGAATCAACATGTTATTAAAGAATATCATTTTTATATCAGTGATGATTGTACACATGATACACATTTTGTACAACATTACTTTAATAATATTTATGACTCATTGAAAGGTCGTGGAATAAAATTCAATGAAAATTGGATATGGTTAGATGGATATGCATGTTAATTCAAATCTTCACGATTATTCTTTTGGTTGTGTCATCTTCGTATGAAAACAAAAATTAAACATTGTTGGAATTTCTTTGAGACTAGTCATGGAAAAGGAAAACATGATGGCGCAGGCGTATGTATAAAGAAATCACTTTGAAGATATCAAATGGACAACTTTTCAAGCTGACTTGTCCTGGTTGAACGAGTTGTTCAATGGTGCATTTTTGCACTAATCCATGATACTAACCCATCAAGGGAGGTATGCAAGTATGTACATATCTATTAACTTGTATATATATATATATATATATATATTAAATTTTAAATTTTAAAAAATCATAAATTATATCTAATTTAAGGAACCGGTCAATGATTATCTTTGATATATAATTGTATTTTAAATAACATATTTAAATTCTTGTTTGAATTTACTATAGGTTTTTTTTGCATATTGGGGTCCAAGATGCAAATAGATCTATTACATATGAAGTTGAAATGGTAAAAGGGACTCGGAAATTTCATTCAATTAAAACAAAAGAGTACCAAAATGTGTTTTCATTTGATAGAAGAAAAGAATCTTGTTGTTTCCCTATTTACATAGAGGACACACAATTCAATGATGTTTTTGAAAACAATATGTATGTGAAATCTTGGCAACATAAAGAACTTAATACAAAGGTAAAAATGTCACTTGCAAGCTTTGAAGAGAAGGAATTAGTGGATACTATAGTGTCATCTAAAGGTGATCGAGTTTCTGATCTTGTTAGAAAAGGTAACATTTCAATCATCTAAAGGTGATCGAGTTTTTTATCTTGTTAGAGAAGGTAACATTTCAATTTCTTTCAAAAGATATATATTATTGTCAATTACAATATCAATTTACACTTTTTATTATGCAGGAGATGTTTTTGTTGTAGTTGCACCCATTAACAACATAGGAAATGTCAAGTATTATTTGATGCGGTGCACTGAAAGAAAGATGAAGTAATTGGAGGACTATGATGATAACGGTTTTATATATGAAAGAGGGTATATTATACTAAAAGGATAGTTTTTTCCAACAAACTCATCAAACTGAGAGTCATGTTTACTTTCAAGTGTATCAACCCAATGCCATAAGTTGTCAATATAGTCAGAGTGGTGTGTGCATCACATATAAAGTTGATAGAAGTTCAATCAAGAAAAAAATCAAAATTTTAAAAATGGATAATGTCAAAAGTAGACCATGAACGGATCATTGAAGATAGCATTCCATTAGAATTTTTTTAATTGAACTTCCCAAAAATATCTTCTCCTTGTATTCATCTTTGAGAAAGAGCTAAAGTAGATTGTTAGCCTTTCTTTTTGTGCACTCTTAAGTTGTCCATTCTAGATAGTACTAGGTATTACAAAATTATTTTGATTAATATGGTGACTGTGTTGTTAAGTTAAAAGGAAATTCAAAGATCCCGAATACTATTATAATGTACAAGGATGTAGCAAATCAAAAACTTTTTGTTTGTTGTTGATTATACATCACTCATGTTTGCACTACATTTTTATTTCTTATGTCATCATTTAATCTTTTCAAATATTTTTAGTGCTATCTTAGTAACATTATTTACTTTATTAAAATCACAGTACCATCAATTTCAAATGTTTTGGAGATACCCTATACATCTTGATAGCACAAAAAAATTCATTTTATTGTGTTTTTCCTATACATGCAGTACATAAAAAACCAATTAAAACTAACAACGCATGTTCCACACATAGTATTTAATATTTGAAAAATTAATTTACTTTAAGACAAAATTTAGGCCCACAAAGAAACCAATGCAAATTTTAAGATTAATGCAACTTCAGTTGATTCAACATTGCAATTTTTAATTCTCAATCTCTAAGCTTTCTCAAATTTCATAAAAAATACAATAGAATCTTAGACTTTAAGACAAAGAAGGTAATTTAGATTGTATGTTTTATAATGCAATTTTATAGTGTGTTTTCTTTGAAAAAATTTATACTAAAAGTTAAGTATCCACCCACATCCATAGTATCTCTTCTATACAAGATGATGATCTATTCATGAATGTAAAATGTATACATGTACCATGTTTTATAATGAAATTTTTTAAGTTATATGTTTGTTTTAGACATCTACACCATTATAAGATTCAAGAATGCAATTTTAAATTTTACTATTTATTAAACAACTTCACAAAACCTAAGAATCAACCCAAATCCTTATTAGCTTCTACTAACATTATAAGAACCATCATGCAAAACGTACCAACAAAATGAAAATTTACTTTCATTGCTTCATATTCATGAACTTAAATGTAAAACCTTTTAGCATAAAACCATGCATCATGCAAATGTACCATGTTTTATAATGTGTTTTTTTAGTAAATGCAAATTTCTTCATATTCATGGACTTAAATGTAAAACCTTTAAGCATAAAAACATGAAACATGCAAAATGTAACATGTTTTAAATAATTTTTATTGTTGATTGAACTCACAAACTATAAATTGAAACCTTACATCAAACAAAGAGTTGGAAGTTAACTAGAACAACCAAGCAAAGGTTGATCCATGAGAGCTTTGTTGGGTAATAATGGCATCCAAAATGTGAGTTTTATGTGACTACATTTGTTCACAATTTTGATGCATTCTACTTATCCGCATTTAACTTGATGTGTTCTACTTATAATTTAACTTGGAACATAAATCACTTTAAAAGTTGGTATGGGGAAACTATAACTATTACAAAGGGTATCAAAAGTTGGGTTCTAAAACTCTACATATATGAGTGATACAAAGTACCAACTAAATGCAAATTTACTTTCGTTGCTTCATATTCATGAACTTAAATGTAAAACCTTTAAGCATCAAACCATGCATCATGAAAACGTACCATGCTTTATAATGCAATTTTATAGTATGTTTGCTTTGAACAAATTTATATTAAAATTTAATTATTAACATACATCCATAGTAGCTCTTCTATACCAGATGACGATCTATTCATGGATGAAAAATGTATACATGTACCATGTTTTATAATGCAATTTTAAGTTATATGATTGTTTTAGACATCTACTCCATTATAAGATTCATGAATGCAAAATGTAGTGGATGTTTTGCAATTTGAAATTTTACTATTCATTAAACAACTTCACAAAACCTAAGAATCAACCCAAATCCTTATTAGCTTCTACTAACATTATAAGAACCATCATGCAAAACGTACCAACAAAATGAAAATTTACTTTCATTGCTTCATATTCATGAACTTAAATGTAAAACCTTTAAGCATCAAACCATGCATCATGCAAATGTAGCATGTTTTATAATGTGTTTTTTTAGTATGTTTGCTTTGAATAAATTTATATTAAAAGTTGAGTATCAACCATATCCATAATAGCTCTTCTATACAAGATGGTGATCTATTCGTGAATGAAAAATGTATACATACATGTTTTATAATACAATTTTAAGTTATGATTTTTTACACCATGGTAAGATTTGTGAATTTAAAATGTAACATGTTTTGGAATTTGCAATTTTACTATTCATTAAACAACTTCACAAAACTTAAGAATCAACTCAAATCCATATTATCTTCTACCAACATTATAAAAATCATCATGCAAACTGTACCAACTAAGTTCAAATTTACTTTCATTGATTCATATTGATGAACTTAAATGTAAAACCTTTAAGCATCAAACCATGCATCATGCAAAAGGTACCATGTTTTATAATGCCATTTTATAGTATGTTTTCCTTGAAGAACTTTATATTAAACAACTTGACAAAACCTAAGAATTTGAATCCGAATTTGTATTATATTCTACTAACATAATAAGAATCATCATGTAAAATGTATAAACTCAAAAATTAGCATATTAAAAATCAATTCATAATAAAGAGTTTTATTTAAAATATGTCCAAATTTTATATCATTATAAATGTAAATATAATAAAAAGTTGTCAAATAAAAATATGCATAAAAGAGATCAATCCATAATAAAGAGTTTCACTTTAAATATGTCCAAAATTTATATCATGATAAAAGTAAATATAATAAAAAAATGCATTAAAGAGAATCTCGCTGCAATATACGGTATATCAACATCCTCGTGCTATCATCAGAATCATGGGTTCCCTACACAACATATGTAATATATATATATATATATATATATATATATATAAGAAAGATTGTGTACTTTTAAATTAATTTTTAATGTATTAAAAAATTAAATGTGAATTTTATCATCAAAGAAAAATTATAAAAGGTTTAAAATTTCATGCAATACCTCGTGGTCTTCCTCCTCCATTGTGCCCTCATGGAATCCATGTACAACACATGTACATGTATATATTAAAATTTTAAAATTGTTGTAACAACCCTGGTCCAAAAACCATGTAATAAAGTTAATAAACGAAAAATAAGACCAAGGTGATGGGACACGTATTCCAAGATGACTGTTAGGAAAAAAATCCTAGCGCAGATGTTAATTTGGTTTATCATGGCTAGGGGAAATTGGAAAAGGTAATTAAAAAGGCTTTGGAAAGGAAAAGAGGCATTAATTGGCATGGTATTTATGAAAATAATGGAAATTAGGAGAAAAGGCCCAATGAAAGGTCACAAGTTGCATGTGAGAAGGAAATTGAAGGAAAATAATGAAAAATTGAAGAAGTTAGAGGCTTCTTTGGTAAAAGGATTTTGAATATCAGTTCACAGATTTTGTCAATTCAGTTTTGATCTCACTCTTTATTCTCTTTACTCATACATACTCATGCACACTTAGAGTTTTCTTGGAGCACTCTAGCATTGGATCAAGGAAAACAAAGAAAGGACAAAGGAAAAGGGAATAAAATATTGAGAAAGGAAGAGTTGAATCAAGCTACTACAACGGGATTACTTGTAGGTATCTAGTTGCATGTATGTTTTCCTTGCTATTTTTGGAAGGCTTGGTACATGCATGTGTGTATTATGTTCTTGTGTTGTCATTGGCATGGGTTTTTCCATGTGTGAAAGTGGTTTTCAGCCTTGCCTTGTCATTTTTGGATAACCATGGTGTGATGGGGTTCTTTCATTTTGGTTGAGCTCGATTGTCGGATGGTTTCGAAACTAAGTGGGGTGGTCTCAAGTGAATAACACAAGGCCTAGGAATCCATGGACTGGTGAAGGTGGGATTGCAGTAAATCTTGATTGTGTATACCTCGTTGGTCCTAGGAATCCTTGATCGATGAATTTCGGGATATATAGTAAAGCCTAGAGGTGTGTACCCTTGTTGGACCTAGGAATCCTCGACCGGTGAATGGTGAGATATATGGTAAATTTTATAGGGTAGATACAAAAAAATTCCTCATGGTTTAGGTGGATATATATGGAGGCATCCATGCTTATATAGGCCTAGTGATCCCTAGACCAGTATATGGTGGGATTTTGGTAAAGCCCGGTAGTGTATGTTTCTAGTTTGGGCCTATGAATCCCTTGGCAGGATAGTGATAAATCCTATTTGTATAGATGAAGTCTTGGGCTTGGGAATCCCTTGGTGGATTACGGTAAAACTCGAGGAAGCTCTGGTTTATTTTTTTGTAAGTCCCACATTCATGCTTAGAATATGGCATAGGGGTGATTGGCTGAAAAAAAATATTTGGTTCAACCCAATCTATGGTCAGGTGGTATGTGGGAGCCCTTGACCTGGTTTCATTTTTCATATGTTAATAAGATCTATTTTCCTCTTGTGTATTATGTGTATATGTGTTTGTTATTATTTGACCTTAATGTTTGTTCTAACATTGTTATTTTGTTGGTTATATGTTGGTTATAAGTATGGTTTAACACAGACTTGATTGATGGATCTCATCATGTTTTTTTTAGTAAATTAAATTTTAATGAATGCATGAGATAATAGATGATATTGTAGATATTATGAGAGGGAATCATACCTTCTTGATGATTCTTAGATAATTATGAATTCCCTATGCTCATATATGTTGATATGACCTATAGATTGCATGTTCATGATGTGTTTGACAGAATGTTTGTTATGGCTAGGCCTCATTATAATGTGAGGTCCTTGTTCAATTTTTTTCATTAGAGGCCTTTTCATATTGTTATTTGTCTTTTCTGATAGTTTCATCAAGTTCTAGGCATAGGCATGAGTCCTGGCCCTGAAAAAGTGGCTCATAATCTAGGGTCGTTAGCACAAAACTGCCTAGAAAAGTTTGCAGTTGCATGGATGCAGGCTTGGGCATGTGAATAGAGGGTTTTTTCCACATGGAGAGCTTCTCATCAGTGCGAATTGGGCTCTAGATCAGTGAAAGGAAAGTTAACTCAAGGTTTGGACACCTAGAAGGGTGGTTTAGCCCTTGGGGGTCTTGTAGCACGTGAGGAAGGTCAATAAGCTTTTTTTTTGTTGATTCCACTTCCTTAAGGTGATCTAGGAGGTTGAATCATATCATAAAAACTCTTCATCACATGTTTAATCCGGTGGACCGGTTACACTTGGGTAAATGTGGGAGGAGTGTGTTACAATTCCACATTAAAAAAATTGTAACAAATTTTGAAAATTGTGTAGACAATCCAATCCCCGTAGCTAACTCAAGTTTCAAATTCCATGCAATAACTCATGGTGTTCACCCTGAATATTTCCCTCGTGGATTCCCTGTACAATACATATACATGTATATATTACAAATTTAAAATTGCACATGAAAATCCATAAACTCGCCATATCAAAAAAAATATAGTTCAACTTTTTCAAATTGTCTAGACAATCCAATCCCTGTAGTTGACTCAAGTTTGAAATTCCATGTAATGCCTCATGGTGTTCCCCATGCACTGTGCCCTCATGGATGCCATATACAATACACATACATGTATATATTAAACATTAAAAATTAAAAATTGCACATAAAAATGCATAAACTTGCAATATTAAAAAAATTTCCATAGCTGACCCCATCGCTAATGTCCTTGGAGAACATAATCTCTCTCCACAAACCTAAAATTCAAAAATTTTAAAACTGTAAGATAGACATTTCAATTTTTAATGAAACTTGCTTCAAATTATAACAAAACAAAAGTGAAATATTCAATACTTATGACAAGTGAATATTTGACACATCTCCTAATAAGGAGGAAGAGAGTGGCATTGCATCAAAAATTTCAGATGGAATGGAAATCTGTTAACATTTTATTATACGTAATTATTTATTTTACAGATATTTCTTCACAATACTAATACAATAAAAGTAAATTAATAGTATCAACATGTTCTTCAAAAAAAACTAACATCTCTCAACATGTCCTCATTTGAACATGAAAATGGCACCATGATATTATCAAAATTTTCATTCAACAAATGACTTAACTTCAAATGGTGAACATATGATACATTCATGTTAGATTATATCTGAAAGAAATTACAAAATGTATGTGAATCAACATTTTAATACATACATTACATTACATTAAAACCCTAAAAATTAACACATACCAATCCCATGCCCTCTTCCTCATGACCAATTAGACCTTGCCAACCATCACGACAAGCCTTTGCATATGTTTTAACCTCTTTAATATTCATATTAGCTATCTCTGCATCTGAATTATATACAAAATTATCATGTGCGTCAGCTTGTGATCTTTGTCAATTTAGATCGACATCAATTCCAATCAATGTAGTTCGTATGTTTTCTATAATGGCATCCCTTTCTTGTCGATCAATCTAAGAAGTGGCATCCATATCTAACCTCAAAGTTACCAAACGTGGAGGTTGAGGTACCAATGGATGTGGAGGATGAGGCAATTCAGTATTCCTATATTCACCATTCTGATCATATATCTGACTATTTCCAATAACATAATATTTCGATGGAAGGTCGGTATAATCAAGTTTCATACCTACAAAAAAACTCTACATAAAATAATTGAGAAAATAATTTGGAACCTCGTCATTCCATTGCAGCTTGTCATACGTTGCAAGGAACCTATCATATAAATGGTGGGCTATTTGAGGGTGCTTGAAATATTTCACCTTTATCATCTTTCTTTTTCTCCCTTCTTTGAAATTAAACATAGATATGTCTTGTGCTTTTGTAGCCCTCCTATTTACCTCGACCCATTTATCAGGACCCATCACTGCCTCCTTTCTATGCTTCAACATATCTATAAAGCCATTAGTTGTTGGCCCAAGGTTCTTGTAAATATCAATAAATGAACTTAGAGAGTACAAAACTATTTCTAAGCTTTGATTACTCTCTATAGGGAGCTCCAAACTCTGAAGATCGTTCTGCAATTTTGAATAATGAGTTGTGCACCTTTGTAACATACAATTATGGACGTTTTTTTCCCAAGGAATCTCATCAGGAATATCAAATGGATAGATGGTAATTAGTGTATGGTATTCTTCTTGAATCGACCTCCTTAGCTTATGTTGACTTTGGTCAACGTTGCTGACATTTTCACCCCCTGCTTCAATATAATTACAGAAATATTAAAATATGTCAATGTATAAATATACACATGAAAATAGACATACATGTGTATAACATACAATTTATTTACATATAAATTTGTTTAAAAAATAAAAAATAAAAAATAGATTATATAATTTACCAAAATGAGGATCATGATGATTCGATTGAGATTCATGACCACCTTCACGTGACGACCTAGTGAGAGATGCTTCTAAAAATATATATATATATTATAATTAATTAAGTTAAATTGGAAAAAATCTATTCAATATGTATGTACATATGATTCTACCAAATTGTCATTTAGGTAAATGAACATAAACACACACATATATATACCATACCACAATGTGAATGATGGTCCTTTTTTGATTGATCTCATACTCTCATCGACCTAGGGAGATTTGTTCATAAAACAAATGGAATTTATTATAAATTAATATTTAGCTAAATTGAAAAAAATTCATTCAATATGTATGTACATATTATTCTATGAATATCATTTGAGTAAATGAGCATAAACATATATATACTGCGATCATGTTGTATCAAACAATGGCCCTCCTCTAATTCATCTGATGCTCTCCTAGATCCATGACCAATCTCATCGGCATGCATGGAAATTCGCACTCTACTCGATGCTCGAGACTCAGTTGATGCTCTATCTCATTTACGCCTCTAACAATGAGGTAGTGACTTCTCATGTGATGATCCAGACCCTCTATCCATATATATTGATGGATACACACATATATATAGCGATATGATCTTTAGAAAAACCCAAGTTAGCTCATGCATTTAAAATTATTTAAAATTACTATTTAAAAAGATCAATAATTCAAAAAATTAATAAGACAAATAAATGTAACTATATAAGGGTTTCTTCAAAATTATTTGGTGTAAATTATCCATTTCAAATATACTCAAGACTAAAAACACAAATTCTAAAGTGCACATCTTGAGAATTAAATACAAAATTTTCTAAAATATGTGAGGTCCCGATAATTCACATAATAATTCACCAAGTTGTGATTACATAGTGGGGGCACACTTAGTATAGTATTGAAAGAAACAAATGGTCATTAAAGACACAGCATTTATAACTAAAAAACACACACGTATCAAAGATATCTTACAATGTCCATTAATAAATTTTGATGGAGTGCTTCTTGACACCAATTCATCTTTCACACACAAATATTAAATTGGTGTGTCCCTATACAATTGATCACTAGACATCACATTAACATTTTTAGAATGACTTATGCTAAATGATTTAAATTAACTAGCAATATTTTTTTCTTCTCTATGAAATTGTTTTAACTTCTCCTTTTTTACTTGGTACACGCATTTCATTTGGTTGCACACAAGTTCAGAATTGGTGTAGACTGTAATTCCATTGGATCTATACTTCCTATTTGTTCCTAAGACTTATATCAATGAAATATAATATGCTTAATTGTTTGTTGTACTTACAGGTACATTCCTTTTCCTTTGGAGGGCTTTCTTTGTTGCAAAATTGTATAGCACATAAGTAATCATTTCTTGTCCTGGATTGGGATAACAAGAAACTTATATGCATAAAGTCTGTTTTTCAACCATGTTTAATGGGTTTTATGATCTCTGTAAAAAAAAAAAAATCAATAAAATGAATAGTATATTTATTTATTGCAAATGCCTTAGATTATATGAGAATGATGAAAAATAAATATGTATTGTGATTTAATGATGGAATATTACAAGATCTATTGTGATGAACTTCCCTAGTGGAATAATAACAGTAGTTTACAAAGCAATGTCCTTTGGGAAAAGGTCTTAACAAATGGTCTCATGTTGGAATGGTTAGGCATATAATCCAAAATGTTCATTTAGGTTGGTTAATTTCATCAATCTAATAAATATCAGCCTCTAATTTTGTATACAAACTCCAAACATAATTTTATGTTCTAAGTTTCATAGTAAACATCATTTTATATTCTAAGTTTTGTATTGCAACACAATTATGTACGTAGATGGTGTTATGGATTTAGTTAGTGGTGACAATGGTGCTTATCAAAGTGTGACTTAATGACACTTCATAATCCTCTATTTTATTCCTTTTTCTTGTAATACTTCATAGAACATGATCTTCTCATATAAATATGTCATATCAAATTGCCAGGTTGTATTACTAGGCTCGCTTTTAGAGGTACTACTCCATATCCCCTTCATACATAACACTCCATAGAATATCTAAAGGGGAAAAGAGGTGAATATATAATATTAAATTGAATGAAGCTTGAGCTCATTCCATCTCATTATGGAGCTCTCCTCTAGTCCTTGGCTTGTCTAAAGAATACTTAAATGAAATGGATATGTTATATGAACGACCACTTGAATAAATGAAAATAGGAGGTAATTAAATGATATTGAGGAATGGAAGCTCAATGCTATAATATCCCTCTTAAAAATTTATTGGAAAGGAAATCCCAACTATAAAAGTTATCCATGAAAATTAATAAAGACTTATATGCATCTATGGACCTCAAGGGTCATACCATGAAGGATTGCTTTTCATTTCCTATCCATGTGAATTTACTAATAAAACATATATTTTTCTATCGCAGTGGAAAGCATATATTGTTTTACGAGTTGACTATATGTAAAGGCTAGTGATTCTCTTCCATAGTACACCTAGTCAATTTAATAAACTAACCTTTACTATGTTGTGTTAATGGGGACATTAGTTTTACACCACCTAAAAAATCATGAAATGGTCCATACCATAGTTTAATGTGAAGATCCATTTGTTTCATTGTAAAGATGGATTCCACATCACCTATATACCTTGGACACCTTAATTCAATTCAACAAATATTGAGAGAAATTGTTGAAGGCATTCTCCTTAATATTTCTAGTTTCATATATGGTTATTGAATTTGTGATTTGAGGCATAATATGCTCCTAATGCACCTACGATTTCAATGTAAAACCTTTTAAGATCATTTTTATTATTATATTGTAAAAAAATACATTTCATGAGCATTTTGAGGGATATATTGTCATTAATGTAATATTCTTCATAGTTTGTGTAAGTGGTTTGAAGTACTCATGGTTTTGATCCCGCTTATTGTAACTCATTATAAGAAATGAGGACTCTGTTTTATATAATATAGGCTTATCCTCATTTGCGGTTGTCAAATAATAATAAATATCTTGATTGAGTTATTTTTAGTGAAATATTTGCTTCTTTATAGTTACTAATATTATGTAAGGAATTTATGATTACTAGTATTATATGTAAGAGATATAATAGGTTCTTTTTAATAAGATTCTTGATCACTACATACAAGAACAAAACAAAAACAAAAATATAAAAAAACAAAAACAAAAATTCTCTCTTCACTACAAGCCTATATTTTTTTATTTGATTCACTATGATTCAAGTTTAAATAGTTTGTCATCATTAATATTTGTATCGTCGTGTTACCTCTAATATCTACGATATTAACGTTTAGTGCTTTTATTTTATTTAGATATTTGTTGCGGGGCTTCCCAACTTAGCTCCATGACATGTTCTTATTTACCTAGAAGATGATAGTGGGTGGCGTGTCCAGTAGTTCTCCCTTGTATCTATCCTATAGGACCAACTATCCCTTCACCAAGAGTTTGATAAATAGCAAGATATTCTAAAAAACAATAGAGATCAGGCCTGGAATTTGATATTCCACAAAATATTTTTCAATTTACGGTATATCAAGTATATTGCACACCAATATTATATTTATTAAAACCATAAATTGAACATTAAGATTTCCAAAAAGCCTATTGTAACTTTTAATTCATGTCATCATTAATAAGTCATTATTTAACTAATACTTTTTCATTCCTTCCCCTATGGTTCCTATCATATTAGGGAATGTGGTTTGATCCGGAATGTGGTTTGATCCAACTAGGATAAGTAAATAGAATGCTACTCTTCGATAATATGACATAAATTAATTAGAAATGAGTGAAACTTAATGAATATTTTCTTCTAGATTAAAGGTACCTTTTCCTACATGTATATATTAATTGTTATAGAGTTGAAATTCTTACTTATAATTTATAATAATTTAGGCTAACATAATATTGCAAGGGACATATAACAAGTATGATAAAATAGATATAATGATATCATAAAGAGTTAAAATCATTCTAATGAAAAACCTAAAATAACACCAAAAGATGATTCATCAGTTCAAATTTTGCACTATCATGCTAAAGGATTAAAACCATGTTAAAATTTGAAATCTTTCTAAAAAATTCTCAATAAAGAGTTAACACTCAATAATTTAAAATAAAAAAGAGATTTTCATGCCCACTCTTGGCAAGCTCCTTTGTGATGAGGAGAGACTAATATAAATTGATTTACTCATGAATAAATTACAATACATATTCCATTTTTCATTTTCATAAATGAAAATAAAAATGATATTCTCACATAAAGGTCATTAAATGCAATTAAATCCAATCATAGGAAAAAAATCCTTCACCAGCAAATGGATGTCACCTATATTTTTTGTTAGTTATAGAAGCCTAGAGGTTTTGATTTCAAATTTCTACTTCTCTAGACACATTTTTGGCAATGGTCCCTAGTTATTAACTATCTGAAAAACCGTCCTCTTAAAAACAATCTTGTAATGAAGTGAATTTCATGACTTTCTGCACATAAATTTTCAATTCAATGGACCGGTAAAGCAAAATATTCCTATTAATCATATATGCATCCCACTCACAACTCCAATTGTAAATTCAAAGATCCTTATATGTCAATTTCTTCAACTACACAACAATTCATTTTCTACATTTAGCTTAATCCCAAATTTAATAATACTTTGCTTGGTATAATCTAATATACAAATTCTAGATTCAAGTAAATAATGTAAACCATTCATCTTTCAGAGCATTGAACTAGCAAATATAGACCATAAGTCAAGTCCTCAAATACCTTTCATCACATCTCTCAATACATTAATACCAAAGACATGGAATAAAACCCCAGAAAATATAGGTCTACAAGACACCATTTCAACTTTTTTAATTTGGAAAATTTGCACACATAATGATACAACTTTAGATAAACTGACCCAAGTGTGCTTGTGCATGTAGAGATATACAGTTTTGACTTCAACTCATGATTAAGGATGGAATCATTTGAATAGATTATTATTTTTGTGGGGGGAACCTTCAGCCAATACAAAACCAGTCAAATTGATTTATTTTGTCCTAAACAAACCAATTTTGATTGGGTTTGTTCTGAACTCATCAGTTAGGGAAAAAATTGGTCGAAATTGGATTGGTAGACCAGTTCCAAAGCTTTATTTTTATATGGTCCAAGATTTCACAACAACTCCTAGGAAGGATGGAAAATGAAATAAAGAGCTATTGGAGAACACACATAAAGAAACACATTCAGAAAGTCACTATGATGCTAACCTAGGAGAGTTAGAAGACTCGGTGTGGTATTCATGGTTATCAATACTATTACAATCAAAAGGTAGTGAAAATAACAACCAATCTACACAAGCATCTTCCTCATCAAAAATAATCCAACCCTCTAAATTTGATTACATTCTTATCCAATACAAAAGGATGAGAAGCATGGAAGTTGAAAATGCAGACATTAATGAACCTAAATATAGCCTAGATCTGACAAGCCTTTGGATTAGCCAAGGCTCTTTACCTAGTAAATAATATTTGAATCAAATCATTAAAAAAAAAACTAGGATTTCCATGATATGCATCAATCAACATCTAAAAAGAATTATTACTATTACAAATCTGTATTTTTATTTTCAAATGTAGATTCATTTAACCATGATATTTCTCAATCTATTTCATGATCATATGTAGGAATAGATAAGATACGAGCACTCCCTACAATAGTTTGGCTTTAGTGAAATCAATTATTATATCTAAATTTGAAGAGATTAAATACATTCGTGAACCAAAAAAAGTCTTTGGAATTCAATATGTTAACTCAGAGGCATAGAATTTGTCCTGTAACAATAAAATATTTTGAATTAGAATGAACTAGCCATTGAAATTGAATTAGTAGTGGTAGAAATGAACTATAGTAGTTCATTCTCTCAAAGGCAATTTATGTTTTAAAAAGTTAAAAAATGACAGAGCAGCGCTGAACAGAGTGTTAACACATACCCGAGTTGACATAGAAACATTGAGCAGAGAAATAACAAACTCCTCTAGAGCTGAGACGTGTAGAGATGAACTCCTCCAAAGCTGAGCAATGCAGCAAAAAAATCCTCCAGAGCCAAGCATTGTAGCATCGAACTCCTCCACCCAACAGACTGCAAAAATAAGAAGAAAAAAATAACGAAAATGCAACAAATTAACTATAACTTGAAAACAAACAACTGGCCTACAACAACAAAAGTCGAGTTGCAACAACAACATTCGAAATAATGCAACATTCAAGAGATAAAACGTCCAACAGCTACAACGTTCAATAGCTGCAATTTTAAACAGTAGAAATGAAAACACAGCCAAAACTTTGATCCGGGCTCACGGCCCACATATATAAACAAATTTTCAGCCAAACTATTTGTTCAGCCAAAAATTATTTTTCGATCGAATATTTTTTTCAATCGACTAATTTCTTCTACTGAATAATTTGTTCAGCCAAAAAACCTAACAATCGTATTTTCACCCCATCGGCCAAATTAAGTTGCACGATATTTGCAGTTTTCGTTAACTTTAACATTCACCTTTTCGGCTGAAAATTATTTTTGACAATGCAACCGGGAAAAAAAAATATTTCGGCCTAAAAGGCGCAAGGACAAATTTTGCATGACCAATTCTCACAAAATTGTAACCCAAATTCACATTTCCACCCCTTAATGATGCTTAAAGTGTGAAACAATCCAAATTTGAACGAGGGGTTTGTCTATGAACTCCTAAAATACCTAACATCCTTCCACTCAATAGTAATTAGGCCTTCTAAAATCTTTCAACAATGGGGGATGAAACCACCAAAAGAAAAAATAGAAAAGGTATGAAAAGAGGGTTATAATGAGGGGTGTTGCAGCATCTCCTTAAGAAACAAGTGATGATTCTAGCCATTCAAAATCGCATCTAGGTGCAACTTCCCCCAAACCCACCACCTTGGTTAAGATGCCCTAAGATTTAGCCATTGAGCTACCTACTTCTAGTGCAAGTGAGATAATCTCAGCTTTTTTTTATCAGCTACATATTTGGATCCCTACCAAGAGTCAGGAGACTCAAGGATGCTTTTGATAAATTTTGGTCTAACCCTTGCCCCCTCACGAGTTTATTCTCACCACTATATTTTTTACACTAGATTACATAGGAATTAAATCTCCCTAAAACACAACATGCTATGTTTCAAATGAAATGACCAAGGGATTATTTTGATACCTACCCACAGGGTCCTAACTTAAAATATAATTTTCTTTTGTGACCCCACAGTGGGGGAAATTATGTTTTCTTTTTCTTTTTCTTTTTTTTTTCTTTTTTTTTTTAGGATGCTTTTAAGCAGTTATGAGCTTAGGATGATGGACCATAACTCATTTGAAATAGGGTGTAAAAATTTTGAATTTCAAGTAATATACGCTTAACATTATTATCCCCCCATATCACGCTAAGTGCAACGGGAAGAACATATTAATAAAATAATAACTTAAGAGAAACTAATGTGTGAAGTGTAGTGGGTGTAGGGTGGCAAGTGGCCATCACAATGTGTGTTAGAGTGTAAAGGTATGGATGATCAATTTCAACCCAATTAGACTATGTGAATTATACCTTGTTGAAAAGAAAATATGTGTGTATAATGGGACACTTATGTGCATATAATGGGACCCTTAATTTCCTCTTACTTACACTATGATTTATCCTCCATTCCTAAGGGGAGGTGAAAATGGGCTTCAATACGTTTCCAACTCCCCCAGATCACTATGAGTTCAAGGGGTATAGCATACTCCAAATTGAGATTCACCACCTCAAGTCTTGATTCTACAATTAATCAATAGTAAATAAAGGCCATCCACATGGAAAAATAAAAACAATCCTTCTACTCTTGTAGTTAATTTAAATGAAAATTAGCCTAACTATATTTCCAAAATGTGTAGGAGTTGGGGAATCTTATTAATGGCTACCACTGATCTGAATTAGAAAACTCGAAGGTTTTATGGAAGTTTTCAAGTGAAATTTAATGTTTTTTATGCAATTAAGTAAGTTGAAATAACACATAAATTAAGTGTTTAAACTTGGTTTTGAAGCATTAAACAGAGACAATAATACCATAACAGAAACACAAGATAACAAAATGATGAAGGAGTTCACCCCTCCTGGGCTACATCTCCTAGTCCAGCTTCTAATGTTGGGCCTCTTTCATTATGTGCTCAAAATATGTGTTTACATGGATTTGTAGTTCTCATAATGTAAAAATAATGTCTCCAATGGCTCCACAATAGTCAAAAACCCCTTGTCGGGATCTTTTTGTACTCATTTTGGTCAAAAAATGACTAATTTATGCTCTAGTGTAATTTTATTGCTAATTGTTCTACAATCCACACCCACCTGCAATGAATCCTACAATTTACACCCTATTCAACATCATGGAGTGACAAATTCGCCCACATCAACGTGATTCGCATCAGATTGAGTGAAAATTGTATAATGGTTTAAAAGGGTTGTGACCCCATTAGCCGACGGATTGGGTCCACATGGCACTTTCGGTGTCATAGGATGTGGGTGGTTTAAAAAAATCTCGCTAACGGTCAAACCCCCCTCTAAATTTTAGTCGAGGTAGTGTAACTATGGTTTCAGATTTGAAATCCCCACCAAAATATTTAAACTTAACCTGCTCCGATGACTATTAGCATGGTTTGAATGTGGTATGATTTTTTATTATTGCTGCTTCCAACTACATATAAACTTGTGGTTGGTTGCATAGACTGTGATTTGGGGTCAGGGTTAACCCCGTGCACTCGGCGCCTTGACCTGCGGTCTCATGGGTTGGGGTGGACCAGGGGCCATGGGTTAACCTCAACCTATTCCCCCAATGTACACACCATGAAACTTTAAATATAAGTCGAAGCATATACATGTTAAGAACTAATGTAGCCCAAGTGGTAATACTTTGTGTTTCCAATTAGTTAGTCGGGCGTGCGAATCCTACCAGGCCTAGTCCGAACCATAACAAAAGTTTACACCACCATTGAGAGGCCATGTGGTGCTCATCCATTAGCACACATGGAATCCATTCAAATTCAACCAAATATAATGAGACACTTGGCGCAAAACCATTAGTCCTAAAAAACACAATAATTATTCTCAGTCACTTGCCTAGTCAGCATACATACTTTTGTTTGTGCGTATGTGCAACCAAATTGCGAATTTTTTAGTTGTTTAGGAAAACGATCAGAACACGATATCGGGAGCATACAATATCGGTTTTGAGCTATTCGAGTTGTGTTGGATTCAAGGCAATGAGATCTTCGTTCTGGCACTAGTTTTGAAAAAAATTGAACACTCTGAATTTTGATCACTTTACTAATCCACTAGATCATTCCTCCCCACTGGAAGCTTTTGTACCTCCAAAAGATCATTTTCAGTCAGTAAAAATATGAGGGTACAGTTCCCTCACCCTTCCAATCTCAATCCATTTATATTTCCTTGGACTTATTCCTTTGAACCCCACATGAAGGTACTCCACATTCCTTCATTTTGAAGTCCTTGTTTTCCTGTCAAGGATGGTGTCTCGTTGCAATTCTTCAAGATATTCAGGAGATAAATCTTCAATTGAAGGAATATCAACATTCTCTCCTTGATATTCAATCAAAGGAGGCTCATACAATCTCAAATTCTCAACATTAACAACTACATAGATTTACATATATGAAGGAATTCCAACCTGAACGCATTATTACCAATCTTTTCCAAAATCTTGAATGGACCATATCAAATTGGTTTCAGCTTTTTACCTTCTCCTTGGATTCTTTCTTTGCTAGTTTGAATCCAAACCTCATCTCCCACTTTGAAACTGTGATCCACGCGATGTTGATCATGTATTGTCTTGTACTTGGATTGACTCTTTTCCAAATGTTCTTGTACTATTTGATGCACCAATTGAACTTGTTCAATGAATCTTTTGTCCTTATCTATGTCAATATGTCCATCAATAGCAACATATTTCCCAAAGATAAAATCTAAAGGATATTTTGGTAAGTATCCCAATTATGCCTCAAATGGCTATGTTTGAGTTGAAGAATGCTTGGCCCGGTTGTAAGAATGTTGAACATAGAGAAAATTTTCATCCCACAAATTAGGATACTTGTTGCAATAACCATGAAGAAGATGTATCACTGTTATGTTCACCACCTATGTTTGGCCATCTGTTTGTGGATGGAATGTTGTGCTCTTTTTCAATTTGGCTTCCATGAGTCCCCACAATCTTGACAAAAGTTTCCCAACAAAGAAAGAATCTCGGTCGCTAAAAATGGATGTGGACAACCCAAAATGTACCCATACATTCTAAAAGAGAAACTAAGCATTTTGTCCAGTTGTAACCTATCTTTTACCAGGCATCCAAAAACAAAATTGTGTTGAAATTATCCACAACTACATAAAGATAATCATGAAATATGATCTCCTAGACATAGGTAGACCTTGAGAGTGCAAGCTTCTGTGATCCATAACATTTTAATTATAAATCTTCTGGGAAATCACATGTAAGAATATCTATTCAATCTCTTTCCATTGTAATGGATCAATCCTATCTTTCCATCATAGATCTCATTCGGGAATAAAATGAATAAATGATTTTATTATGATATTCATAACTTTAGAACATATATTGGCTCACATATCTTTTTCTCTCATTTTGGTTGTCACTCTCATTTATTGGGGAACCTTAGTTTATCGAATTGAAGGACTAAGTAGTTCGGGAGGAAAGGGCATGATAGTTACTTTTGTTTGTACAACGGAATTATTAATTACTCGTTGGCTTTATTCAGGACTTACCATTGAGTAATTTTTATGAATCATTCATGTTCCTTTCCTGGATTTCATCCGTGTTCCATATAGTTCTAGAAGTATGGAGTCGAGATGATCGGTGGTTAGGTGCAATCACCGCGCCAAGTGCTATGTTAACTCATGGTTTTGCTACTTTAGATCTTCCGGAAATGTTAGTACCCACGCTACAATCGCATTGGTCAATGATGCATGTAAGTATGATATTGTTCAGTTATGCAACCCTTTTATGTGGATCCCTAGCATCAATAGCTCTTCTAGTGATTATGTCTGGAGTAAATAGACAGGTTCTTTTTGGTGCGATGGACAATTTCTTTTCCCGATCCATTCTTCCCAATGAAAATTTTTATTCACATGAAAAGCAAAAAAGTGATTTGCAATACACTGTTTATTTTTCATCAACGAATTATCGTAAATGTAAATTGATTAAGAAATTAGATCATTGGAGTTATCGTGCAATTGGTCTCGGTTTTTCTCTTTCAACCATAGGTACTCTTTCTGGAGAAATATGGGCCAATGAAGCATGGGGATCTTATTGGAGCTGGGATCCAAAAGAAACTTGGGCATTAATTACTTAGACCATATTCGCAATCTATCTGCATACTATAATGAATAAGGGTTGGCCGGGTGAGGAACCAAAAATTGTGGCTTCTTTAGGATTTTTTATAGTTTGGATTCGTTATTTGGTACGGGAAGGTACAGGAAGTGGTGTATACAATCCAAACTTTCTATTTCTAGGCTTACTGACAACACACAATGAACATCCTCTTATAAATCGTGACACGCTTTCAAGTATACGAGACCAGTAACAATACCTTTGTAATTATGCCACTGTCTTACGTACACCAAAATGACCATCAATAAGAGAAGTATTCAATTCCCTTATGATGTTGACTCTCTCCCCCTATGGAATACATAGCTTTTAAATATGATATAATAAGTTATCATGCACATGATAATCTAATTCCTTGACTTTATTACCTTGAAAAAATTCACATATACATCCTTGAAATCATTATCTAAAGAATATTGCTCAACATATCTCTCATGCGTGATAGAATTATGCTTAAGAATAATGGATGCACTAAAAATTGGTCTAAAAATAATATCAACAACCTTGTTATAGATACCTTTCTTATACCTTATCACCAAGTGGAATTGTTGAATAAAACCCATCCATCTGAAGTGCCTCGCTTGTTGGAGCTTTGTTTGTGATTGCAATAATTGAAATATTTTATGATCGATGTGAATCATTGTTTCCTTACCCATCAAGTAATGTTTCCACTTTTTCACACTTTGCACCAATTCTTACAATTCCTTGTCATATGTAGGATAGTTAATCATTGCACCATTAAAAGTTTCAGAATGAAAACAGATGGGCTTACCATGTTGCATCAAGATTTTTCCCATGGCATAGTCACTTGCATCAATTTGTATCTTGAATGATTTTCTCAAGTCAGGAAGTGAAAGTATGGGTGTTGAACTAATTCTCTCTTTCAATGCATCAAATTAATTTTGGTGTTTTCTCCCCACTGAAAAACTTGTTTCACACTTGTCAATGCATGCAATGGAGCTGTAATGGAAGAAAAGTTAGAAATAAATTGTCTCAAATATTGGGTTGCGCCCAAGAAACTACTAACATTTGTAACTATCTTGGGTTTTGGCCAATTCAAAATGACATCAACCTTTGAGGGGTCTATCTTCAACTCACCCCCTCCAAAAATATGACCTAAGTAGACCAAATATTTTTTCCCAAATTCATATTTATACATCTTTAAAAATAGATTTTCCTTCTTTAAGACATCTAACACTTTCTTGACATGCATGATATGTTCTTCGCGTGACTTGTTGAAAATAAATATGTCATCTAAGTAGACTATTACAAAATCATCTAGAAAATCCATTAAAACATCATTCATTACCGGCATGAATGTAGCAGGAGCATTACAAAGCCTAAAGGGCATAACCAACCATTCAAACAAACCTTTCTTTGTTTTGAATGTTTTCTTCCATATGTCTCCTTCAGCAATCCTAATCTGATGATAGCCAATCCTCAAGTCAACCTTAGTGAAATAAACAACATATTTCAATTGATCAATTAAATCATAGATTCTAGGAAGAAGGTAATGGTTATTTATCATAAACTTATTCAATGCATGGAAGTCCACACACATGCTCCATGTACCATCCTTCTTTGGAACTAAAACAATAGGTGACCCGCATGGAAATGTGCTTTGTCGGATGATCCCTTTGTCAAGAAAATCTTGGATTTGTTTCTTAATTTATGCATTTTCAATCACTGACATCCTATACATGCTAATGTTAGGAAGAGGACAATATTGTTGCAATTGTTCTCATGTTGGATTCCTCTTTTAGGAGGAAATTGTTTAGGCTCCTGAAACATCTCATCATATTGGTTAACAACCTCAACCAAATCAAATTTTAACTTTGCATCACATCCTTGAAAAGCTTCATTCTCAACATCATTCTTGGGTTTAATCATCAAAAGTACAAAATTCTTGCTAGAATTAATAAGCCTCTTCATTTGTCCAGCATTCACAAGTGATAGATTTAGTTTCTTGCAATGTGCTCTAACAATGTACTCAATACCATCTTTAAACAAATGATACTTGTCTTCATGGCAATGAAATATGGTTTTCCTATCATAAATATATGGGCTTCCCAAAACAATACCACATATGTCTAATGGAACTACATCAATTTATACCTCATCAATGAAGTTTGTAGTAATGGTGAATTTCAGTTTGCATTTTCTAGTTACTTGCAACTTTGCATTGTCACACACCCAACCTAAAAGATAAGGTTTAGGATGAGGAATGGCTTCCAAATTCAATTTCTTAACAATGCTTTCTGAAATGAGGTTTTCTTGTGAGCCACTATCAAATAGAGTGCCAATTTTGTTATGTTTTGAGATAACTCTAATATGGAAAAGCTCTATTCTTTCCTTTTCATTTTGATTTTTATTGAGGTAATTTGAAGAACTAGTACTTGCAATGGAGTCCTTACCTTTCAATCCCATGGTTGTGACCTTTGTTTAATCTCCTGAATCAGATCCTAAATCATGTTGTGTAGTTGTAGCTATCTTTTGTTTTCCTTTATTGTTAATCTTTTTGGGTCTCATCTCAGGATGAATTTTCCAGTAGTGGTCTTCATTGTGACCTTCTTTTGAACAGTTTTTGCGTGTGATTTTTTCTCCCTCTTTCTTGATGTAAGAATTCTTCTTCCCTTTTCCTTTGAATTTACCATTTCCTTTGTCTCCACCCTTAAATGGATTTGTGTTTCCCTCTTGTGGAACATTCTTCCCTCTTGCTTCTATATGTGTTGCATGTACACAAACCTCATCTAGATTTTTAGGGTTAAACATGGAAATTTTCTTTTCTTCCATATTATTTAGATTTTTTGTCGGAAAATAATTAACAAAGAAATAAAATATAAAAAATATTGTGAAAACAAAAATACAGAAATGCATAGAACAAGAGAGACACATATATATGTGTTTCACCCAATTTTGGCTACATCCACTGAGAAATAACCAGTCCTTCCTTTTATATTATCTAGAAAAATGAAGAGATGCAATCTATAGCATATACGTTGTAATTTCTTCTTCACTCTCACACAGTCTCCTCTCTATTTATCGCTCAGAATAATAAAATAATACCCAAATTCAATACAAATCCCTCATATAAACTGATGGTTGCCTTCTAAGGAAAAATACCCTAAATTAACATAAATTCTACTGTCATATCATGTGCCTAATGAATGGCCCAGATTGACTATGAAATTTCAATATTTTATAAGGAAAATTTTGATATATTTTTAGCTATTGGGACATTTCCCCTGAACCCCCACTAGGGAGTGGCTCCAAACATGTAGCCCCCCCCCCCGGGTCTGGGATTTGGATCCAAACGCGACTAAAACAAGACATCTGAATTAGGAATATAATCAGGCTCCACATACAACATTTTTCTCATACATTAGTACCTAGCCATAATTGTGCTCTCAATGGGAGAAAATCTCGCTTTTATGAGAAGGATAAGGTATGGTGTATTGTCTTTAATTTTGATCTTGTGAGTTGTGAAATTATTTTGGATGATATTTTATGTCTTTCTCCACAATTATCTAGAGATATTGCATCCCCAAACTTCACATTCATCTCAAATAACAAGACAGACAAAAGACTCAAAGAGGATATTTCTCTTATCCCATATCTAAAGTTCCACTATTTTACAATTATTTTCAATCCCATAATGAGATTTACACCCTCCATTCATCCTTTTCTTATTGTTGTAGTTCTAGTTGATCTTGTAATGAATATCAATCCCAAGATATTTATATGAATACACTTCCTCTAAGTTTTTGATGATGTTATATACAAAAGTATCATAAGTGATATTTTTGTATTTAATTATCATAACTTGTTTTTGTTAGTATTAACAGGCATACCAATTTCAGAGCAAATATACATGAGGATTCTTACTTTCTTCTTAACATTATATGGAATCCTTGGCATATGAACAATATTTTTAATGGAAAGTAGAAGGATGATGAATATACCAATAAGAGTTAGGAAACACAACTCACTTCTTCCAAACAATATTCTAAGGTATCAATGTATATGCCCAAAAGAGTAAGTGATAGGAGACCATCTTGATTGAATCATATATTACAATTAATTTCTTTCGATGAGCCTTTAGTGTTCTTAAACCTAGGAATAACATTATCATACAAGCTTACCATAATAGTCATCAACCTTAAAGGAAATGTTAGTTCTTTTAACTAATTCCAAGGGTTCATCCTAGGAATTGTGTAAAGCTCTTTTCTAAAGTTAATGAAATAACAAAGGATATTGGTTTTATTATTTTCAAATTGCTCTATAATTATCCTAAATTTAAGAGGGTGGTCCATCATTGAATGATATATTCTAAAGAAACCTTGGTCTTTAGCTCATTCTCCATGGATTTCCAAAAATATGCTAATATTATTTCCAAAATAATTCCATATAACTTAGCTAAAATGGGGCTAACCATAATTTTTTATAATTACATTGATTGTTTTTATCCCCATTTTAAGAAATAGGTACAATGACACATTGCATCTAGGGTTTAGGGAATTCCTACTTGGTTGCTACATCGAAGAGCTTGTGTATGTGAGAAATGAGGGCAGGCCCTCCAATTTTTAAGACTTCATCTTGGTATCCTTTGACTCCCTTATCTTTCCCATTTGTAAAGCACTTAACCCCAAAATTTTTCTTCTATAGGAAAAACTCCTTCCTCTGTAAAAATGCTTAGAATGTTGTCCACAACAATAAAGGATATATAAATAATTTTTGGGTAATAATTCCAATCCTTCGGGGGAACATTATTTTAATTTTATGAGTCAAAAATATTATTTTCTTTAGATTTAATAGTGAAAACGTGTCTCATAAAGTCTTTTAAAATTTTATTATATTAATACTTTTTTTCATTTAAACATTGTAATTGATATGTTCATTTTTTTTATGGTATCTTGTTACATAGTTTATAAATATTTTTGAAAAGTTTTTATTGGACATTTGAATGATCCATTTATAAGTCCAAAATTATTTATTAAACATAAATTTATTTTAAGTGTTAAATATATTTACCATTTTTTTTAATTTACATTCATATATATTAACAACAACCACATTAATGATTATGATGATGAATGGTGATGACTAACATCCGTTGAGATTAAGTTTCTTTTATCATACTTTAAGAATGTATGAGATTACTTGGAAATCTTAATAATAAAATTGTAAGAAATATTTTAGAATTTTTTTCCTATGCTTGAAAATCTTTGAGAGAATCTTTCTAAGATCACCACATCTTTATTGAGTTAAATGGTTAGGAAGGTTGATATTGTGACAAATATATTGAAATTTAAATTCAATTTGGGTATATCTTGGGCATTTTAACAGAAAGTTTTTTTCGTATTCAACTCTCTGAGTGTCTCAAAGATGATAGACACTTTCATCTCGTTGTGCTTTGAGAATTAACCAACACCCAATTTCTCTATGAAGCTTATTAGAATGCGTTCTTATTTTAGTAATGTTCATTTTCTTATTTACTAAACAAGATAAAGAGCTACATTTGACCTTCTATATTAGGATTGATTTCCTTAATAATATCTTCATTTCCTTTTTCCATTTAACTCTTTATCACATTAAAATTTCTCCTCAAATTTTGATATAATAATATTTTTAATATTATCACATATCTTTAATATGATCTCTTCATTTATTCCCCAATGGTTTATCCAAGATTAGGTGTCCTTATGCTACCCCGACTTGATGTGGAGTTAGCTAGAGTTTGAATCAATTTTAGGAATCCTCTTGTCTTCTTTGTTGTTTAAGTTGTTCTTGTATATTAGTTACCTAGTCATATCCATACTCTTAATGGGGAAAGGCTCAGTTCTATGGGGAAGATAGGATAGGGTCTACTTTTAATTTGAGATTATGGATTGTAAAATTATTTTGGATCTACTATATATTTCTCCATGACTCTCTAGAGATACCATGTCATTAAACCTTTCATCCATATAAAATAACAAGAGTAAAGAGGGTCTCAATGAGGGGTATTTAAATAGTAATAATAATAATAATAATATCCCATATCCAAATCCATTTATTTATAATTATTTTCAATCCCATAATAATATTTCCACCCTCTAATTGTCGTTTTCCCAATGTTATAATTACTAAGATAGGTGTGTCTATTTTGGAAAGTGATTCCATATTTTTAGTTTAATTATCAATAATTATTAGGTAGATGGTAAGGACTTAACCCCCATGAAATATTCTAGAATATTATTATTATTATTCACAAATTAAAGGTTAAAATTTATTTCCAAAGTAGTTATGCCCTTTTTACCCTTTTAATTAAATTGATTAATGTAAAATAATGTCATAAGAACAAGTCTTATATGCAATGAGTTATGGATTTTTGGACATGTGGTATTGATAAGCCATGATATTGTAACAAATTCTATTTACACATTAAGGATCTCCATGATAAAGTGGGTGTGAACCTCGATGGTTAAGAATCTTAACTTTTTAGATGTATGTGTGTTTAACCTATATATTAATTATTCTTACAATAATAATAATTTAAAATAAAATTATAATTTAGCTAATTTTTAATATATATATATATATATATATATAATTTTAATAATGTGACATGTATCATAAAGTCTTTGGATGCTTATGATGGATTGATGTCTATCATATTTTACTAAACATTTAATTTATATGGTTTACCTCTAGCTCTAATTGAGCTTGTGATGATCATATGATTATTTTAAATGACCATGAAGCTAACTCAAGGAATGTTTATCTCCTCCAACCTATTTTAAAGGTTTGTCTTAGGTCTTGTCTCAAAATATTTTTTAAAGTCAAAGAAATGACTCATTAGATTGATTTTATTTTGCAAGACTCCTTCAAAATAATACTAAGAGTAATAAGGTGCTCTAAAATTGACTAATATATCCTAAATATGGCCTATCCTTTAGTTCTTTTTCCATGGCTTTCTAGCCATTTGAAAATCTTGTTTTCTAAAATGATTCTATAGAACTTGCCTAAAATAGAGCTAATCGTATTGGTCTTATCAATAGAGAGAATACTTTTATCCCCACTTTTAAATGTAGGAATAATGAGGATTTTCATAAGGATTTAGAGAATTCATCCATTACTGCTAAATTGAAGGGCTTGTGTATGTGAGAAATGAGGTTAGACCATCTGATTTTAAAGTTTTTAACTTTTTAGTCTTCAATGTCTTTAGTTTTCCCATTTTTGAGCCACTTAACCCCAAAATATATATCTTCCATAGAAAAACTTCATCCCTTGAAATGATGGGAATGGTGTCAACAATGTTGTGGGATTCAAAAGAGATTTTTAAGGTGATAATTCTAGTCCTTCAAGGGAATCATAGTATTTCGTTTAGTTTTACAAAGTATAACTTACCTCAAAAACTTCTTAGGATCAACCTTAGATAGCTACAAAAGTCTCTCTTACTTTATGTTTATAAAGTACCTTTTTCTCCTTTTAACTCTAAGGTTTTTTACACATTTATCTTATCAAGTTTTAAGGACTCATTAGAAGTATCTCTAATGAATTGCATAATAATTTTACATTTGTTATCATATTGAAATTCGGTTGTTCTATTTTTCTTTTTACATGACACCTCAACAAAGAACTCCTTAATGGAAGTAGAAAGGGTTATTATATAATTATGATAAAAGTGTTCAATATTGTCCCTATACATGAGGAAATTTAAATCATTATTTAAATCTTTTACAAAGGGACTAGTCTTACTTTTTTCAAAAAAAATAGTTGTCTTTGAATATCAAACTTTTCTTCAATAGATCTTTTGTGAATGGGAAAGTTTAGAGCTAGAGTTAAAGATTTACAATCAAAGTTAGGTTCATGGTAATTAAAAAGATCAAAATATGTTATTTGGTTGATAAAAGGATATTAAATATCACCTAATCCATGACAATATTGCAATGGCACAAGTCATCCACTTGTATCTATTACCTAAAGCAAAGTCCTAAGCTAGCAATAAAGGACAATGGTTGGAATCATTGCTTCAAAACATAACTTTGTTGGTTGTAATTTGAGCATTAAAGTCTCATACCAAAAAGATGTTGACTTCATCTCTCAAATTGTGAATATCTTGTTCTAGGGTATTATAGGAAAAAATATTATGTAGATCATTTTTCTCATAAAAGTAGAAATAATACCTATTAAATAACAAATTTCTATATACATCTTCTTACCATTGATGTCCAATATTTATATCCAAATGCACAAGTTGTCTACCTTATAAGATCAAATGCTAGGAGAAATATTATTTTCTATATAACAAGATATATCTCTGGTCCCTTTATGATAAGATTTTTTATTTTATGCCTACCAAAAGAAGAATCCTCCTACGTTAGCAACTTTAAGATATTCATGTTCTCATATTTCAATTAAAAAAATAAATCAACTTGGCTTAAAATCCAACTTAACATAAAACCTTTTCACCATAAAAAGTCCTAATGTTTGTTATCTTTTAAAACAAAAATTATAAAATTCCAGACTTTTTATTATTAAAAACCGTGCATCATACTCGGTTAAACAAAACAACATAGCATGCAGGTAAGTCAACTAATCATTCAGTAAGTTTATCTTGTAAATTTTTAAATTTTCAAGATCCTAAGAAGAAACGGTGCATCGTAGTCAGTTAAACAAAACAAATAAAGGACGACCAGAGTTAACAGACAAAATTTATTCAGATTTATATTGTATAAACATCAAAGTTGTTTTATTTTTTTACATGAGACCTCAACAAAGAAAGAGAACTGGTTAATGGAAGTAGAAAAGGTTATTATAAAATTATGATAAAAGTGTCCAATTTAAATCTTTTACAAATAGACTAGTCTTACTTTGTCAAAAAAAAATAGTTGTTTTTAATATCAATTTTTTTTTCAATAGAGCTTTCGTGAATGGGAAAGTTTAGAGTTAGACTTCAAGGTTTATCGTCAAAGTTAGGTTCATAGTAATTAAAAATGTCCAAATATGTTATTTGGTTGATACAAAGATATCAAATATTATATTATAATTCATGACAGTATTTCCAATCCATGAACATAAGTCATCCACTTGAAATATACTATTACAAATTATTAGATCTTGAACACTACAAATCTTCACTAGCTCAATATCAAACAAATTTTCAATCAAGTATTTAGAGTCTTTTGTATCTATTACCTAAAGCCAGGTAAAGCAAGGTAATTGGAAGTACAATCAAGTTTATAGTAATATAATGAGCAGTTGGTAATGGGAAGTACAATGAAAACCCAGTAAAAGGGAAAGCTGCATAGCATTATGGTAAGTCGAGTAATCATTCAGTCACAGCTTATCTAGTAAATTTTTAAATTTTCAAGATCTTAAGAAGAAACGGTGCATAGCATTATGGTTAGTCAACTAATCATTCAGACAGTTTATCTAGTAAATTTTTAAACTTTCAGGATCTTAAGAAGAAACCGGGCATCATACTCAGTTAAACAAAACAACATAGCATTATGGTAAGTCAACTAATCATTCAGTCAGTTTATCCTCTAAATTCTTAAGAAGAAACGGTGCTAATACTCAGTTAAACGAAACAGATAAGCGACGACCAGAGTTAACACCAAAAATTTATTCAGATTTTATATTGCAGAAACATCCAAGCTTTTCACAGAAAGAAGGCACGGTGAGTTGATCAATTACTGGTGTTCACAGTGGATTCGGTCTCCACTTCTTTTTCTTCTTGCACTTTATTTTCGTTGTTTTCACTTCCGTTGTTGCTGCATACACCACTGACGTTACTCTCATTCTCATTCTCAATCTTTCCTCCTCCTATTCCTTCTTTAGCTGCATCTTCCTTGTTCATTCCCTTCTCCACTTCCTCCTCTGGTTGGTCATGCTCCTCCTCTTCATGTTTATCATGTTGGTCCTCCTCTTCCGGTTTTTGTTCATCGCGTTGTTGTGGTGGATGAGATGTTGGCCTTCTTAAAAATACTTCCCATCTTTCTTTTCTTAAAGTAAATTCATCTAGCAATGACGTCTTCCAAACGTAGTTCTTCAAAATGTGCAACATTTCTTGTCCCTTCTCCATTTCCACCTGCAAAATACAAACCCCAAGTTTACAGTAATATAATTCACAGTTGTGTGTTGGTAGCAGTACAATTAGAAAAAAATATAAATATATTAGTAATTTGGCTAGCACTGGTATATCTAAGTAATCAGAAGTACTTGTATATCTAAGTTCGATTCCCTAGACATATCTCACTACTTGTATATCTAACAAGTTATCAGAAGTTCAATTCCCTAAACATATCTCACTAGCAAAACTTTAAAAAATATATAATTCACCATTATTCATTCGATTATCCATAATGGAAAAACAAAGCTAAGTTAAGCGGCATAACAATCATATAAACTACGTTATGAACTTTCATATATAAACTAACTCACTTGTTGAACGTCTCGACTGGTTATAATTGATCGATTTCCATCGTTGTCCAAAGCAATATGGTGAACTTCTCTGAATGGTACATTTTTAATAATGTGCCATTTCACAGGAAATTTACCCTTCCAGTCCCAAAATTTTGTGTTGGCTTCAAAATCTACAGGGCCAACCATTTCAGCGATCCCACAGAAATTTTTGCTTCCGTTGATCTGCATTTCCACCAACAAAAACTGTATTTTTGTATATACGGCCATACATTGAAAGAAGTGGCATATTGTAAATATTCTAACCTAATGTACTTGAGCTCATGTTTTTCAGACTTCAGAATATTCTTAAACCAGTGAAGTTCAGTAGAAAAAAACAACATAAATAAATGTCCTGTTATAAATATTCTAACCTAATATATCGAAGTTCAAGTTCTTTGGATTTCAAAATCGTATCAAAATATCGAAGTTCATGTTTCTCAGATTACAAAATATTCTCAAAATAGTTAAGTTCAGTAAAAAGAAACAACAGACAGATATAGGTTATGAGAATCAGAAAACTAACCGAAAAAAATAAAAAGACATGGCCACTGAGTGAAGCACTACTAGTGCCAACTCCTTGGTTGCTCTGCTCCCCATGGGTTTCAGCATAAGCTTCATCTAGGATGTGATTCCCCCTCCAAGTGCTTGTCCATACTCCATGTCTAATACTCTTTAGCAAATGCTCCTTGCTGCAAGATTTGATAACAAAAAATTTTGCAACCTCATATTCAGTTATAAATTCTGGAAGGTTGTACTCACCACCAAAACCTTCTCTTCCACCTCCACTACCAGCTAGGATTCTTTGTTCGCGTATTCTCACATATCGTGGTCCAATGCAGATATTTTCCTCCAATATGTCCATGGTTGTGAGTGTGGGTGGCCGCCTTTCCATAAGTCCAGCACCCACACGCCCATTTCCTCTGGAATCGAATCTCCTAGCTGGTTGCAACTGGTGTGTCTGTAATCGATTAGAGCGAGGTTGTGGTCCTCGTTGTCCTGCTGCCTGTAACTGATAAGAGCGAGTGCCATTATTATTGTAATAATAACCAGAGACAGTAGCAGTATTGGCATTAGAATGATACCCAGTATCTCCTTGCCTATTCATATTCATATTCATACTCACACCTCCATGTCCATTCATATTTATATCCACATTAATGGCTGCAGATTGTGGTGGCGGTGCAAAATATCCATACTGCATGCGATTATTGGAAAAATTGGGTGCAAAATTAGGGTATCCAGATTCATAAAACCCATATGCAGATCTGCCATGTCCATATCTGTTATATCCATTAATAGGGAGTCTTTGCCTTCGTGTCTGATGCAGCATCATCATATTAGGGTTTGTACGGGTTCCACCATTAACGCCGGAGTTAGTATTCGTCACGTTAACAGCAGTAGTATTGTTAAATCTTGGTACTGAAGAATACCGAATCACTTCACGCCCATCATCACCAACACGCTGATGTTCCATTAGAATATTTACTTGTCAAATACTTCAAATGTGATTCTTTCCACAAATACGTGTGCTTTATAGAATCCAATAAGGTATTCGATATTTTCTTCTGCGATCCTAAACCACTCTGAAACTTTATCCAATAATCACAGCTGATAATCACAGAACTTTAAAATTGGCGAACTCAAAACATGATAATTAAATCCACCATATCTAAAAACTACTATCAAATTACCTATTTATATCTATCTGGAAGCATTTTTTGTGAGTTGGCTTAAAATACACTCTTCCACTCTCCAATCACGATGGTGGTTCACGGTGAAGATGGAGTGCCCCATTTTACTATGGATAAACGTGAAAATATGGAGATGAAGGTCCAATATGGTGGGGATGGGGTGTGAAAAAGTGTGAAATATAACTTTTCAATATTCCTTCCCATGGGGTTGGTTGAAAAAGTGACGAGGGCTGGGTGAAAATGCATTTTTGAAACATATCTTTTTTTCAATATTCATCCTCGAAGTATGTATAAAATTAAAAATATGGAAATCGCAGTATGTATAAAATTAAAAATATGGAGATGCACAAGTTGGGCGAAAATGGGGTGGAAATGGGGTGTGAAAAGGGATTGAAATACATTCAAGTGGGGTATGAAAAGGGATTGATATACATTCTGTCATTTATTTCTTGGTTGAAAAAGTACCGAGGGTGGGTTGTGAAAGAGTATTTTTGAAATACATTATTTCAATAGTCATTTCTAACCTAGGTATCAAAATTCAAAATATGGGAATGTAGCGGTTGAGTGAAAATGTGGTGAAAGCCGGGTGTGAAAAAGGATTTTAAAAAGATTTTTCAATATTTATTTTCAACATATAGGTTGGGTGAAAAAATGATGTGTATGTGAAAGAGTGTTTTTTTAATATATTTTTTCAATATTTATTTTTGATATTTGTAAATGGGCTAATTGTCCATATTTTTCCTAAAATAAATTCATTAATTTTAATGTTTTCTAAAGTGGTTTGTCCAAAATTTATAGTATAAAATTATTTTACTTTAAAATTTGTAAAAGTTTATAGAGAATATATAAAATCATTAGAAATTTGAATATTTTTATAAACAAATAAACATTTTAGACTCTGTATGTTAGGGAATAATAAGATTAGCCAAGGTTTATAAATATTAAGATAAAATTAAAAATAAAAATAAAAATATTAGGGGTTGGGTGAAAATGTGGTGAGGGTGGAATGAGAAAAAGTTTTTTAAATACAATCCTTCAATATCCATCCCCAACCCATGCATAACAATAAAAGCATGGGGATGTTAAAGAATGAATTTCAACAAAAACATAGGAATGTCAAGTCAAATAATGAATTCCAATAAAATCATAGGAATGCCAGGTTAAAGAATGAATTTCAAATAGGTAGATTTGGAAGTTGGGATAGGAGGATGAAAGAGTGCATTTCAACTCCATTCCCACCATGAATGTTTTATCTATTTTTGGTTGTGTGGACCACTCACTAAGAAGTGGGGTAAAGGGTGAAAGAGCCATATTGCACTCTTTCACCCTCTTTTGGTGGTGGAGACTCCCTTCTAAAACAAAAGGTATGTGGGTTGAGAAAAATTGAAATTTTATTTTTCCATACCTTCCTTAACTTATACACTCTGTGTGAAGGGAGAAAATTGAAATTTTATTTTGTATCCCTTAAATTATGGATGAAAGAGTCAAGTTGCACTATTTCACCTCAAGGGTGAAAGTACCTTTTACTATATTCCATGAGGGTGGTTGGAACCGCATAAGGATGGTGGGAATTAAAAAAAAATGTCCCCATTGTCAAATGGGGTGAAAGAGTGCATTACCCACACCCATGGATATCTTGAATTCCCTTAGTCTCTCTAGGATGAAAAAATGCATTTCACTATGTAGAAAGAGTGCATTTGACTCTTTCATAGTTCTATCTTATCCCCCAACAACCACATTTATGCATGAAAGTGGAGGAAAGAGTGTGTGGTGTGTTTTTATTTTAATTTTTATGCATGAGTGTTGGGATGGAGATGTCTAATCATAGAACACATGAATTTGGGAATGAGATTTCATTGTATGCCTTTATTTTTATTTTAATCCATGAGAGTATGGGTGGGGATGGGACTAAAAGAGAGTATGTTTATAGATGAGGGTTTCAATGGAGATGCTTGATGGTGAAAGAGTTCATAAAAATAAAAAAAAATGAAAAATATGCACCCATCTCTCAATCCATCCCCAACCTCATGCCTGATGATGGGGGGAAGAGTTCATAAAGGTGGGTGGAAGGGGTAGTCCCAAAAAAGCAACTATGTTTATTTTTATGTATAATAATGATGATTAGCATCAAGGAAGAAAATGTTTTTTCTAAGTTGGGGGATAAGTGCATTTGAAATTCATTTACCCTGCACCTCTCCACCCTCATGCATGGTGGTGAAATCCACTCTTTCACCTCCCATTGTCTCACTTTCATGCATGGTGGTGGGGATGGTAGTGGGCCAAGGAGTTCATGGTGTTAGGGTGGAAGTTAGGGTGTTGTATTAAGGAGTGAAACAAAAATTTACTCTTTCATCCCCCACCTATTTAAAATGCATTTTTCACCCTCTACCCTACCCCACCATCATGCATGAGGAGATAGGAAGAGATTATGAAGGAGATAGGAAGAGATTATGAAGGTTGGTGGGGTATACCTTTATTTTATATTGTGCTTGAGGGTGGTAGTGGAAAGGGTGAAACAATGACTATGTAGTCCTCATGCATAAAAATAAAAAGAAATACTCGTAATGCGCGCTCACACCTCATGTGGTCAACTCTCGCACACACCTCACCATCCTCATGCATGAGGGTGGGGCCGAATAGGGGGTGAAAAGGTGTATATAAAATATGTGGGGATGAGAGATTGCAATGGAAATGAACTCTTTCATTTTCCACCCTTCCCCCCATCCTAGAAAATAAATTAAAAATAAAGACACATTAAGTATCAGGTTTTTTTAATTACCTTCCTAATTTGTCAAAAAGATGGTGAGAAAGATTGTTCATTTAATCATCAACCAAGGGCTCGTATGAGACTTGTGAACTATCATGCATTTTTTGTGTGAGAAAAAATGTTCAAGCAATGATTTGGTTGTTAGTTTTTAGTTATATGAGAAGAAATGATGATTTCAACATGCAACATTAAATACTTCAACAAGGTCACCAAGGCTAAAACTAAGCAATTGATGCCTCATACTAAGGTTTAAATAGAAATATTGCAATAAATAAGCTCAATTGAAAAAGAAATAAATCATTCTAATTAGATAGTAAATGAACTTACTTGTATATAGAATCACCATCATCACATCAACACATGAAAACACCATATGCACGTGGAAACCCTTACGAGAGAAAACCAAAAAAAAAGTTATCTTCTTAAATATTTGATTTTATCAATTTGTAGGAACCATCCCCCAAAATAGATTTTTGGGCACCAATACCAAAATATATTTGTAGACACCAACTTGTTATAGGTTGCAACCTAATTGAGGAAACAACCTCTGAAATGTGCAAGCACAAACTTGTTGTAGGACCTGACCTGATTGAGGCACCAACCTCTCAAATATGCAAGCATTGACTTGTTGTAGGCTCCAAACTAATTAAGGCACCAACCACCTTCACCAAAAAATAATGGATCACTTTTCACAATATTTCAAACTAGATCCACAAGCTCAACACATTAAACACTTCTTCCAAATTTGATCATATCGACAAAGCTTCAATCAATTCTTCAAACATCGATAGTAACTTATTCTTCATTTCTTGTATCGATGCTAAACATGTCCATATGGACCATAACATTTTTACAATAATGAAAGAAACATAGCTTCATGTCCTTCAAAACATGTCTTCATGAATTTTCATGTCGCCTTTCCAAATCATAATAAAATTTGAGCCATTTCCCCTTTTCCCAAAAAACAAATTGGCCCTTAAATTAACCCATAAAACATTATAAAAGTGTTTTATGCCATTCTTCTAGATACATCATAACGTATTTTTGGGTGGACATTTTGAGCCATCAAGTGTGGATCACCATCAATACATTGCACCTTTTTGGTCCACTGTCTACAAAATGCACATTTCTAGTGTGCATTTGACAAAATGCACGGGTTCAGCTTGTCAAAGAGTTTGATAGAATGCACTCCTAAGGGAAAAAATAATTTCAGCATTCTCGACCAAACTCAAACATGTGACCTCTCTTGAACTAATTATTACCAATTTCGCTACAATGTTACTTGTTTATGTCAAAAATCAAGACTATATTTATCATGTCATTCATTCAAATCGAACTCATGAGAGAGCCAATTTTTCTTTTGGGTCTAACCATAAAGTGACACCACATTGATCAAACCAAAAGGTATTCCTTCAGGTGTAAACATACGTCATATATGTCTCAGACCATACTTGCACTTGTAACAGAACCAATTACTCCTTTGGGATTAACCAATGAGCCACGTCATGTGTATATGCCTTGGATAAAAGTTGAACTCATGTTTGGCCATTGATTTATGCCATGTGTATGTCTCAAAATGGACTTGAACTCATTCTTAACTATTGAGCCACACCATATATTTCTTAAACGAAACAGAGATGAGCATGCCTTGGGTCTTGTGCCAAGACCCACCTTGCAGAAAAAACTAATACGCCTTCGAGCTTAGCCAAGAGCCAATGCACCTTCAAGCTTACCATGCACCAAAAAAAAACAATAGTCCTTTGGGCTTGATCATATATGTATCAGCACAACTAGAACCAATACACCTCTAGGCTTTACCATATATGTCTCCAAACAACCAGAACCAATGCGCCTTCAAGATTTACCATACAAAACAAAACCAATACACCTTTGAGCTTCACCGTATATGTCTTGGCACAACCAAAAATAGTGCACCTTTGAGCTTCACCATATATGTATCGATAGAATTGGGATCAATACGCCTTCAGGATTTACCATGTATGTCTCAAAACAACTAGAACCAATATGCCTTCAGGATTTACCATGAGTTACACCATGTTTGTCCTAGACTAGACAAAGCATTCATGCCCCACCATGCATTGTAAACCCAAAAAATTAATTGATGATTGAATTCCCATCTTGGCATGGCATCCACACACAAACACGTGTGTGTGTGTGTGTGTGTGTGTGTGTGTGTGTGTGTGTGTGTGTGTGTGTGTGTGTGGGTGCCCCCAAGATTGGTTGGAGCTGAGTAAATTTGAAACTCGGGCCGATGTAAGTTTGAATGTTGGCGATTTTGTAGAACCTTCCATCTGACCTTATGTAGCACCTAGACTATGACCATAGTAGCACCTAGGGCTTACCAAATCCTCCATATGACCATTCCATGTGACCTAGTGCTTAGTCATACATGGTTCATTCGATGTTGATGTAAGCATGACATAATCATACTACATGGAACTCTCTTAGTGGTGCCACATGTCACTCAAATTTTCCCTTATTGGCCACCCAAAATTGCTGACTAGACATGCCACATGGCACCCTACCATGCTGCCACATCATCCGTCATATTGTTGCATCGTCATCCATGTCATCAAACTATGCTACCAATACTAAGCTGCCACATCATTTTCCATGTGTGCATGTGTTGCCACTTAGCACCAATATTGTGTTTCCATGTCATTAGTCTCCTGCGCCATCAATTCGTTTGTCGTGTCGTTCGGGTACATGTGTCAATTGAATAAAGGAATACCTGTCATTTTCCATGTATAATTTTCTTATTGGTCTAATGTGGTGGAGGGCAGAGAACATGGGGGGCATGACCTTGTTAAACATCGTGCAAGTTTGTGCTTCATCCACTATTCATAACATCCAAAACTGTCATATCTGCCCTAAGATGCATGATCTTTAACCCTATTAAATAGTGTGCATGTTCACACACCAATTGTTGTTTATTTCTCACAAAAACATGGATCTACCCTAAATATGCACGAACTTTAACAAATGTGGTGTTTTATTAATAAATCTGGTGTTGTGACCCTTTTTTCAAATGTCACTTTCAAACTGACTTATATTTTCATCCCAAAGGAGCTTGACCAAGTGGGATATACCATTATAAAGGTCTCAAAGATAAATATCCAACCATACCATTTATACATTCATTTGATCATAATAACTTCAACAAAAATTCAATATTCTTCTTTCTTTGACATACCCTTTGACACTAATGAAATTCGTTGTCATCAATGACTGAATGTTATGCCCAACATTGCATGCATAAAACAATAACTTAATAAATCTAGAATTATAAGGAAAAATAACCCTCCGAGTATAGATTTCAAACTTTTAAATATAATTTTATCATATTTGTTGTGACGAATTGTCCAATGGAATATCCATGGGAGTTTATAGATTAGAACGATGGAGGTAGACCATATGGGTTTTATAGTATGGAAGTTGATTCCCATGTTGAGGATAATGCTGGGTAATTGACCCTGTGAGTTCATTAGCAACATTTGATTCCTTCAACTTCTCTTTTTTGAAAGGTTTGGGTCGAGGGGTATCCAAGATGATTGTATAAAGGTGTCCTGATTGAGCATAAATCATCTCAAATAATTAAGCCTTAGAAATGGTTTCTTCCTCATCTTAAGGCATAGTGGTTTCAACATCCTTTGTTATAACTGGAAAGTGGGACTTAAGGAAGAAGTCTAATATAATTTCTTTGGGTACTTTGAATTTGCAGATACTACACTGTATGTGCCACTTATGGATGTGGTCCACGATGTGGGTGGAGGATGATTATACAAAATCAAATAATAACTCCAATATCACATCATGACGAATATGAATTTTGAAAAAAATGATAAATGAATTAGCCATGGATTCAAATGTGTTTTAGGACACATCCTTCTCACTAACATACAACTTAGGCAAGGGGCGAGTGAATGTGCACAAAAAAATCCTCAATCAAATTGAGTTGTTAGTGATATTTTTCAAAGAATACCATATATGAAAAGTCATAACATGTTGAGAAGGGTCTTCCCCATGATTTATTTCAAAATATGTTTGAAGGTGTTTTGGTGGGCTTAATTGGCCCTGCCTGATTTTGAGCTATGGGATCATTTATCAACTTCAAGAGATATAGGAGGCTCAATGAAGTGACAATGGAATATTAACTATTGAATTTTCCATAGTTAAGTGGCGAGTGTGGGTTGGAGTGCAACTTTGAGGTAAAGTGGTACCTAAAAAAATGGTACCAAGGACAGATGAGCCCAATAGGTAAAACTGCAAGTCCTAACGCTCCTCCTACTAAAGGAAGGAGGCCACGAAGGCATTGTGAGTGCTAGGGTACAAAGTGTTCCCCTACGGTTCTCACTAAAATGGATAAACAGTGAGGGGAATCTCAAGCATGAAAACCAATGTATCGACACATAAAACAAAACAAAACAAAAATATAAAGGGTTCATTACTTGGTAAAAATGTGAAGTAGTGTTACACTTTTGACCCTTTTTTGAGAAAAAAATATCACTTTTAGAAGTTTTTCAACTTTCGACAAGCTAAAGTAATTTTTTTGTTTAGAATTTCATTTTGCAGTAAAAACAAAACTTGTCAAAAATTTTATTAGGTTTTTATTACTTATTTTTTTGAAAAAATTTATTCACATTTTATATGTCAACTTAGAAATGGTTTGATTGTGTGTTCTTTAAAATCAAGGGATTCATAAAAAGTCATGTTTTTTGGCCCGAGTATATTCTTTTTTTTTTTTTGGTAAGTCATAGGAATCAGCAACATTGAACAACTTTCACACGCGAGGTGCGGGGTCAAACCCCTCGGCTACCACTATAACCTCTCAGGGACCGCCCAGCCTACAAGAATGATACCTAGATAAGACGAGGCTCAAACTTGTGGCCTACTTAACAGCACGAAGGCCTTAACAATGCGTCCGTTGGCCACTAGACCATGCCCCTACAGGCTACCCAAGTGTATTATTTGCTAACCTTGTGTTTTTGAAAAAAAAATTGTGTTGCAACAATATAGACAGACTTTAATTTGGTATGGATTTATTTACGAAACCAACATATGCACATCATAATTACTAGAATTTTTTGAATTGAACAAATATGAAAAACTGTATATATTTTGAAGATGTTTAACATAGCACCATGTTTCTCAACATATTAGTTAATAACTAAAAATCTAAAAAGTACTCATTAAAGAAGACGGACCAACATAATGCACCATAAATTTTCCATATTTTTTCACAGTGTATTTTGGAAGATACCGAATTTTTATTTCACTGAATCATAGTGACCTTCAAAAAAAAATTCCACACATTTTACTAGAAAATTAGTTAAAATTAGCAAATATCTATGAAATTCCATAAAATTTATATCTACTAAAAGTAGATTCAATTCTACAAATGATGGTATAGGTTTTGAAAGTAAATTCACTATTCTTATTATCCAATTTTAAGGTCACGGCCAAGCCAGACACAAAATTCATTATATTTTATGGAGTTTAACCATTCCAAAATTGGATAAAGGTGGACAGAGACGAGTTGTTGCAGACTTGCAGGTTTTCTATCGGGAAAAATAAAAATATATAAATATAAATAAATAAATTCAGTCGAATTTATTTTTACCACGAACTGATGTTAAAATAAACGGAAAAAGTTGTTTGACTGAAAATTTAAAAAAAATTGGCCGAAATTTTTAAAAAGTTCAGCCGAAAAACCTGAGAATATTATCGGTCGATTGCAGAATTAAAATGATGAGACACTCCGATATAATATTTTTAGATGAAATCTATAAATAAACTCGGCCGAAACGTCATTTTCATACTTGCATTCTTTGTGTGCATCTTTTGAATAACAAACTTCTTTGAATCTAATTTTTGGATAGAAGAAATTTTGTGGGCTAGGTTTTGAAAGTGAGTTTTTTGGGCTGGGTTTTACAAGTGATTTTTTTGGTCTGGATTTTGAAAATGATTTTCTGTGGCTTGATTTTGAAAGTGAATTTTTTGGGCTTCATTTTAAAAATATATATAGATTGAATTATCATGGGGAATCAAATAAATTACAAAAGAAAATATGATCGAATTTGAGACAATGAGGCTCATAGAGAATACTCGAGAAACTATTACAAAAGAAAGAAGGAATAATTCTTAAATATTTAAAGGGAAAATCAATCTCAACAAGATGTTGAACCAGGTATGTAAATGTAGATATTATAAATGATATTTAAAATTTAATAGTGTATTATGGAATTTAGTTTTTATTTGAAGAACTAATTTTAAAAATATTTTGCAATGTAAACTGAGAGGTATTTTCCTCATAACATTGATGATGAGATTGAAAATGCTGAAATACAAAGAGAAGAATAAAATGAACCAATGATTGATGATGTTTTTGAAGATATTTAAAGAGATTCAAGTGAAGAAGAATTTGAACCACCCTTAGGTAATGTATATATATGTCATGTGTTACTAAAATTGTAAATATTTATTGGTTTCAATTTCATGAACTATTTTTTAATTTAATTATTTAAAGTATATTTATATTCATTTACATTAAATTCTCCTATGTATAGATGAAATCCATATCGATGATCAGATTTATAAATGTCAACACTAGCAAATATGGAGATAAAAAAATTGACCATGTTATACGATATCGTGTTAATAACATTATTGATGAGTTCTTCAAAGATGAAAATGTGACAGTTCAAGCTCAAATTTTGAGAAGTCTCTTAACATCAAATAAATTAAAAGAACCTACAAAACTATTGGGCATTCGAAAATCAATGAAAGATAAAAAGGTGAAGGAAAATGTGAATTAAAATATACATAGTGCTCTAAAATCAATTGGAATATCTAGAAATAAAAGTTATCTAGATGCACATAGAGAAATACAAATATTAGTGGTTTCATCAAGTACTAAATAAAATTGTTTGGTAAAATCTATGGCAAAAGCATTAGGGACCTCATGAAAAACATTGCACAAGCATAGGAAATTTCTATTGCAAATCGATGCAAATGATGAGATTTATTGTTGGATTGTTATTTGTAAGCAACTATACAAATAAATACTTGGAGAAGATGTTAAAAAAAAATTATGAATATTGGATGAAAAATCCACGTGTTTCACCAAAAGTAAGGGATGTTATGCGGTGAAGAATAGCATGAAATAAGTATGAAGAAAATGCAACACATATCTTGGATACCACTCAGGTAGATTTATTCAATAAGTTCAAATAATATAATCATGGAATTCATTTCTCAATCAGTACTTGTGTGCAACAAAAACCATGGTATGTTAAACCTATCACTATATGTGACACTTGTTGTTGTCATTATCATGTGTAATTTCAATTATATTATGACACATTTCTTCATTTTGGTAAAACATTTTGGAAAAATTCACCTCCTTCCACTATACATGATTTCATATCCCAAATTCTATGTGTAAGAGAAAATCATGAATTATTTTACCAAAATAAATGTGTTGGTGGTAAAAAATGTGATCATTGTGTAAATTTGACTTTGATTCACAACAAATATCCTATTGCTATTATTAATCATTTTCAACCATAAAAGTGGAAAGGAAGAGATATGAATATATCCATACATTGATTGGTTCAAGTAGTAGTACAAGTGCTAGAAGGATTGATTTACAAGAAGAAATTTATGTGATAGAATTTGAAAAAGTTTGAGACGGAAATTTATAAATACACAGAGAATTCTCATAGGACTCGATGGTAGGACATGCAATTCAAAAAATGCCATGAAATTTTTTCACCCAGGACCATTTTGTCGATAGTTGATTTTGCAGAAAATTACACATTTGTTGCACAAAATGAAATACGAAGTGAATATTATCAATTTGACCAAGTCTATATTCTTTTCCATGTTCTATATAGACATGATGAACAAAATTTTGATCATATATAAAGCACCAGTGAGAATCAACATGTTATTAAAGAATATCCTTTTTATATCAGTGATGATTGTACACATGATACACATTTTGTACAACATTACTTTAATAAGATTTATGACTCATTGAAAGGTCGTGGAATAAAATTCAATGAAAATTGGATATGGTCAGATGGATGTGCATGTTAATTCAAATCTTCACGATTATTCTTTTGGTTGTGTCATCTTCGTATGAAAACAAAAATTAAACATTGTTGGAATTTCTTTGAGACTAGTCATGGAAAAGGAAAACATGATGGCGCAGGCGTATGTATAAAGAAATCACTTTGAAGATATCAAATGGACAACTTTTCAAGCTGACTTGTCCTGGTTGAACGAGTTGTTCAATGGTGCATTTTTGCACTAATCCATGATACTAACCCATCAAGGGAGGTATGCAAGTATGTACATATCTATTAACTTGTATATATATATATATATATATATATTAAATTTTAAATTTTAAAAAATCATAAATTATATCTAATTTAAGGAACCGGTCAATGATTATCTTTGATATATAATTGTATTTTAAATAACATATTTAAATTCTTGTTTGAATTTACTATAGGTATTTTTTGCATATTGGGGTCCAAGATGTAGATAGATCTATTACATATGAAGTTGAAATGGTAAAAGGGACTCGCAAATTGCATTCAATTAAAACAAAAGAGTACCAAAATATGTTTTCATTTTATAGAAGAAAAGAATCTTGTTGTTTCCCTATTTACATAGAGGACACACAATTCAATGATGTTTTTGAAAACAATATGTATGTGAAATATTGGCAACATAAAGAACTTAATACAAAGATAAAAATGTCGCTTGCAAGCTTTGAAGAGAAGGAATTAGTGGATACTATAGTGTCATCTAAAGGTGATCGAGTTTCTGATCTTGTTAGAAAAGGTAACATTTCAATCATCTAAAGGTGATCAAGTTTTTGATCTTGTTAGAGAAGGTAACATTTCAATTGCTTTCAAAGGATATATATTATTGTTAATTATAATATCAATTTACACTTTTTATTATGCAGGAGATGTTTTTGTTGTAGTTGCACCCATTAACAACATAGAAAATGTCAAGTATTATTTGATGTGGTGCATTAAAAGAAAGATGAAGTAATTGGAGGACTATGATGATAACGGTTTTATATATGAAAGAGGGTATATTATACTAAAAGGATAGTTTTTTCCAAGAAACTCATCAAACTGAGAGTCATGTTTACTTTCAAGTCTATCAACCTGATGCCATAAGTTGTCAATATAGTCAAAGTGGTGTGTGCATCACATATAAAGTTGATAGAAGTTCAATCAAGAAAAAAATCAAAATTTTAAAAATGGAGAATGTCAAAATTAGACCATGAACGGATCATTGAAGATGGCATTGCATTAGAATTTTTTTAATTGAACTTCCCAAAAATATCTTCTCCTTGTATTCATCTTTGAGAAAGAGCTCAAGTAGATTGTTAGCCTTTCTTTTTGTGCACTCTTAAGTTGTCCATTCTAGATAGTACTAGGTATTACAAAATTATTTTGATTAATATGATGACTGTGTTGTTAAGTTAAAAATAAATTCAAAGATCCCAAATACTATTATAATGTACAAGGATGTAGCAAATCAAAAAAAAATTGTTTGTTGTTGATTATACATCAATCATGTTTGCACTGCATTTTTCTTTCTTATGTCATCATTTTATCTTTTCGAATATTTTTAGTGCTATCTTAGTAACATTATTTACTTTATTAAAATCATAGTACCATCAATTTCAAATGTTTTGGAGATATCCTATACATCTTGATAGCACAAAAAAATTCCATTTTATTGTGTTTTTCCTATACATGCAATACATACAAAACCTATTAAAACTAAAAACGCATGCTCCACACATAGTATTTAATATTTGAAAAACTAATTTACTTTAAGACAAAATTTAGGCCCACAAAGAAACCAATGCAACTTTTAAGATTAATGCAACTTCAGTTGATTCAACATTGCAATTTTTAATTCTCAATCTCTAAGATTTCTCAAATTTCATAAGAAATACAATAGAATCTTAGACTTTCAGACAAAGAAGGTAATTTAGATTGTATGTTTTATGATGCAATTTTATAGTATGTTTGCTTTGAAAAAATTTATACTAAAAGTTAAGTATCCACCCACATCCATAGTATCTCTTCTATACAAGATGATGATCTATTCATGAATGTAAAATGTATACGTGTACCATGTTTTATAATGAAATTTTTTAAGTTATATGTTTGTTTTAGACATCTACACCATTATAAGATTCAAGAATGCAATTTGAAATTTTACTATTTATTAGCAACTTCACAAAACCTAAGAATCAACCCAAATCCTTATTAGCTTCTACTAACATTATAAGAACCATCATGCAAAACGTACCAACAAAATGAAAATTTACTTTCATTGCTTCATATTCATGAAGTTAAATGTAAAACCTTTAATATAAAACCATGCATCATGCAAATGTACCATGTTTTATAATGTGTTTTAGTAAATACATTCTTCCATATTCATGGACTTAAATGTAAAACCTTTAAGCATAAAAACATGAAACATACGAAAATGTAACATGTTTTAAATAATTTATTATTGATTGAACTCACAAACTATAAATTGAAACTTTACATCAAACGAAAGGATTTGAAGTTAACGAACAACCAGTAAAGGTTGATCCATGAGAGCTTTGGTGAGTATTAATGGCATCCAAAAATGTGAGTTTTATATGTGACTACATTCATTCGAAATTTTGATGCATTCTACTTATCCGCGTTTAACTTGATGTGTTCTACTTATAATTTAACTTGGAACATAAATCACTTTAAAAGTTGGTATGGGGAAACTGTAACTATTACAAAGGGTATCAAAAGTTGGGTTCTAAAACTCTACATATATGAGCGATACAAAGTACCAACTAAATGCAAATTTACTACCGTTGCTTCATATTCATGAACTTAAATGTAAAACCTTTAAGCATCAAACCATGCATCATGAAAACGTACCATGCTTTATAATGTAATTTTATAGTATGTTTGCTTTGAAGAAATTTATATTAAAATTAAATTATTAACATACATCCATAGTAGCTCTTCTATACAAGATGATGATCTATTCATGGATGAAAAATGTATACATGTACCATGTTTTATAATGCAATTTTAAGTTATATGATTTTTTTAGACATCTACTCCATTATAAGATTCATGAATTCAAGATGTAGTGGATGTTTTGTAATTTGAAATTTTACTATTCATTAAACAACTTCACAAAACCTAAGAATCAACCCAAATCCTTATTATCTTCTACTAACATTATAAGAACCATCATGCAAAACGTACCAACAAAATGAAAATTTACTTTCATTGCTTCATATTCATGAACTTAAATGTAAAACCTTTAAGCATAAAACCATGCATCATGCAAATGTACCATGTTTTATAATGTGTTTTTTTAGTAAATGCAAATTTCTTCATATTCATGGACTTAAATGTAAAACCTTTAAGTATAAAAACATGAAACATGCAAAATGTAACATGTTTTAAATAATTTTTATTGTTGATTGAACTCACAAACTATAAATTGAAACCTTACATCAAAAAAAGAGTTGGAAGTTAACTAGAACAACCAAGCAAAGGTTGATCCATGAGAACTTTGGTGGGTAATAATGGCATCCAAAATGTGAGTTTTATATGTGACTACATGTGTTCACAATTTTGATGCATTCTACTTATCCGCGTTTAACTTGATGTGTTCTACTTATAATTTAACTTGGAACATAAATCACTTTAAAAGTTGGTATGGGGAAACTGTAACTATTACAAAGGGTATCAAAAGTTGGGTTCTAAAACTCTACATATATGAGCGATACAAAGTACCAACTAAATGAAAATTTACTACTGTTGCTTCATATTCATGAACTTAAATGTAAAACCTTTAAGCATCAAACCATGCATCATGAAAACGTACCATGCTTTATAATGTAATTTTATAGTATGTTTTCTTTGAACAAATTTATATTAAAATTTAATTATTAACATACATCCATAGTAGCTCTTCTATACAAGATGATGATCTATTCATGGATGAAAAATGTATACATGTACCATGTTTTATAATGCAATTTTAAGTTATATGATTGTTTTAGACATCTACTCCATTATAAGATTCATGAATTCAAAATGTAGTGGATGTTTTGTAATTTGAAATTTTACTATTCATTAAACAACTTCACAAAACCTAAGAATCAACCCAAATCCTTATTATCTTCTACTAACATTATAAGAACCATCATGCAAAACGTACCAACAAAATGAAAATTTACTTTCATTGCTTCATATTCATGAACTTAAATGTAAAACCTTTAAGCATCAAACCATGCATCATGCAAATGTACCATGTTTTATAATGTGTTTTTTTAGTATGTTTTCTTTGAATAACTTTATATTAAAATTTAAGTATCAACCATATCCATAATAGCTCTTATATACAAGATGGTGATCTATTCGTGAATGAAAAATGTATACATACATGTTTTATAATACAATTTTAAGTTATGATTTTTTGCACCATGGTAAGATTTGTGAATTTAAAATGTAACATGTTTTGGAATTTGCAATTTTACTATTCATTAAACAACTTCACAAAACATAAGAATCAACTCAAATCCATATTATCTTCTACCAACATTATAAAAATCATCATGCAAAATGTACCAACTAAATGCAAATTTACTTTCATTGATTCATATTGATGAACTTAAATGTAAAACCTTTAAGCATCAAACCATGCATCATGCAAAACGTACCATGTTTTATAATGCCATTTTATAGTATGTTTTCCTTGAAGAACTTTATATTAAACAACTTGAAAAAACCTAAGAATTTGAATCCGAATTTGTATTATATTCTAGTAACATTATAAGAATCATCATGTAAAATGTATAAACTCAAAAATTAGCATATTAAAAATCAATTCATAATAAAGAGTTTTATTTAAAATATGTCCAAATTTTATATCATTATAAATGTAAATATAATAAAAAGTTGTCAAATAAAAATATGCATCAAAGAGATCAATCCATAATAAAGAGTTTCACTTTACATATGTCCAAAATTTATATCATGATAAAAGTAAATATAATAAAAAAATGCATTAAAGAGAATCTCGCTGCAATATACGGTATATCAACATCCTCGTGCTATCATCAGAATCATGGGTTCCCTACACAACATATATATATATATATATATATATATATATATAAGAAAGATTGTGTACTTTTAAATTAATTTTCAATGTATTAAAAAATTAAATGTGAATTTTATCATCAAAGCAAAATTATAAAAGGTTTAAAATTTCATGCAATACCTCGTGGTCTTCCCCCTCCATTGTGCCCTCATGGAATCCATGTACAACACATGTACATGTATATATTAAAATTTTAAAATTGTTGTAACAACCCTGGTCAAAAAACCATGTAATAAAGTTAATAAACGAAAGACCAAGGTGATGGGACACGTATTCCAAGATGACTGTTAGGAAAAAACATCCTAGCGCAGATGATCATTTGGTTTATCATGGCTAGGAGAAATTGGAAAATGTAATTAAGAAGGCTTTGGAAAGGAAAAGAGGCATTAATTGGCATGGTATTTATGAAAATAATGGAAATTAGGAGAAACGGCCCAGTGAAAGGTCACAGGTTGCATGTGAGAAGGAAATTGAAGGAAAATAATGAAAAATTGAAGAAGTTAGAGGCTTCTTTGGTAAAAGGGATTTTGAGGATCAGTTCATAGATTTTGTCAATTCAGTTTTGATCTCACTCTTTATTCTCTCTACTCATACATACTCATGCACACTTAGAGTTTTCTTGGAGCACTCTAGCATTGGATCAAGGAAAACAAAGAGAGGACAAAGGAAAAGGGAAGAAAATATCGAGAAAGGAAGAGTTGAATCAAGCTACTACAACGGGATTACTTGTAGGTATCTAGTTGCATGTATGTTTTCCTTGATACTTTTGGAAGGCTTGGTACATGCATGTGTGTATTATGTTCTCGTGTTGTCATCGGCATGGGTTTTTCCATGTGTGAAAGTGCTTTTCAGCATTGCCTTGTCATTTCCGAGTAACCATGGTGTGATGGGGTTCTTTCATTTTGGTTGAGCTCGATTGTCGGATGGTTTTGAAACTGAGTGGGGTGGTCTCAAGTGAATAACACAAGGCCTATGAGTCCCTAGACTAGTGAAGGTGGGATTGCGGTAAATCTTGATTGTGTATACCTCGTTGGGCCTAGGAATCGTTGATCGGTGAATTTCGCGATATACGGTAAAGCCTAGATGTGTGTACCCTTGTTAGACCTAGGAATCCTCGACCGGTGAATGGTGAGAAATATGGTAAATTTTATAGGGTAGATACAGACAAATTCCTCATGGTTTAGGTGGAGATATATGGAGGCATCCATGCTTATATAGGCCTAGTGATCCCTAGACCAATACATGGTGAGATTTTGGTAAAGCCCGGTAGTGTATGTTTCTAGTTTGGGCCTATGAATCCCTTGGCAGGATAGTGATAAATCCTAGTTGTATAGATGAAGGCTTGGGCCTGGGAATCCCTTGGTGGATTACGGTAAAACCTGAGGAAGCTCTAGTTTATTTTTTTGTAAGTCCCACATTCATGCTTAGAATATGGCATAGGGGTGATTGGCTGAAAAAAAATATTTGGTTCAGCACAATCTATGGTCAGGTGGTATATGGGAGCCCTTAACCTGGTTTCATTTTGCATATGTTAATAAGATCTATTTTCCTCTTGTGTATTATGTGTATATATGTTTGTTATTATTTGACCTTAATGGTTGTTCTAACATTGTTATTTTGTTGGTTATATGTTGGTTATAAGTATGGTTTAAGACAGACTTGATTGATGGATCTCATCATGTTTTTTTTAGTAAATTAAATGTTAATGAATGCATAAGATAATAGATGATATTGCAGATATTATGAGAGGGCATCATACCTTCTTGATGATTCTTAGATAATTATGAATTCCCTATGCTCATATGTGTTGATATGACCTATAGATTGCACGTTCATGATGTGTTTGACGGAATGTTTGTTATGTCTAGGCCTCGTTATAATGTCAGGTCCTTGTTCAAATTTTTTCATTAGAGGCCTTTTCATATTTTTATTTGTCTTTTATGATAGTTTCATCAATTTCTAGGCATAGGCATGAGTCCTGGCCCTGAAAAAGTGGCTCATAATCTAGGTTCGTTGGCACAGAACTGCCTGGAAAAGTTTGCAGTTGCATGGATGCAGGCTTGGGCATGTGACTTGAGGGTTTTTTCCACATGGAGAGCTTCTTATCATTGCGAATTGGGCTCTAGATCAATGAAAAGGCAAGTTAACTCAAGGTTTGGACACCTAGAAAGGTGGTTTAGCCCGTGGGGGTCTTGTAGCACGTGAGGAAGGTCAATAAGCTTTTTTTTTATTGATTCCACTTCCTTAAGGTAATCTATGAGGTTGAATCATATCATAAAAACTCTTCGTCACATGTTTAATCCAGTGGACTGGTCACACTTGGATAAATGTGGGAGGAGTGTGTTACAATTCCACATTAAAAAAATTGTAACAAATTTTTAAAATTGTGTAGACAATCCAATCCCCATAGCTGACTCAAGTTTCAAATTCCATGCAATAACTCGTGTTGTTCATCCTGAATTTTTCCCTCGTGGATTCCCTGTACAATACATATACATGTATATATTACAAATTTAAAATTGCACATGAAAATCCATAAACTCGCAATATCAAAAAAATTATAGTTCAACTTTTTCAAATTGTCTAGACAATCCAATCCCTTTAGTTGATTCAAGTTTTTAATTCCATGTAATGCCTCGTGGTGTTCCCCATGCACTGTGCCCTCATGGATGCCATATACAATACACATGCATGTATATATTAAAAATTAAAAATTGCACATAAAAATACATAAACTTGCAATATTAAAAAATTTGCCATAGCTAACCCCATCGCTAATGTTCCTAGATAACAGAATCTCTCTCCACAAACCTAAAATTCAAAAATTTTAAAACTGTAAGATAGACATCTCATTTTTTAACGAAACTTGCTTCAATTTATAACAAAACAAAAGTGAAATATTCAATACTTATGACAAGTGCATAATTGACACATCTCCTAATAAGGAGGAAGAGAGTGGCATTGCATCAAAAATTTCAGATGGAATGGAAATCTGTTAACATTTTATTATACGTAATTATTTATTTTACAGATATTTCTTCACAATACTAATACAATAAAAGTAAATTAATAGTATCAACATGTTCTTCAAAAAAAACTAACATTATTCAAAAAAAACTAACATCTCTCAACATGTCCTCATTTGAACATGAAAATGGCACCATGATATTATCAAAATTTTCATTCAACAAATGACTTAACTTCAAATGGTGAACATATGATACATTCATGTTAGATTATATCTGAAAGAAATTACAAAATGTATGTGAATCAACATTTTAATACATACATTACATTACATTAAAACCCTAAAAATTAACACATACCAATCCCATGCCCTCTTCCTCATGACCAATTAGGCCTTGCCAACCATCACGAAAAGCCTTTGCATATGCTTTAACCTCTTTAATATTCATATTAGCTATCTCCGCATCTGAATTATATACAAACTTATCATGTGCGTCAGCTTGTGATCTTTGTAGATTTAGATCGACATCAATTCCAATCAATGTAGTTTGTATGTTTTCTATAATGGCATCCCTTGTTTTTCGATCAATCTAAGAAGTGGCATCCATCTCTAACCTCAAAGTTACCAAACGTGGAGGTTGAGGCACCAATGGATGTGGAGGATGAGGCAATTCAGTATTCCTATATTCACCATTCTGATCATATATCTGACTATTTCCAGTAACATAATATTTTGATGGAAGGTCGGTATAATCAAGTTTCATACCTACAAAAAACTCTACATAAAATAATCGAGAAAATAATTTGGAACCTCTTAATTCCATTGCAGCTTGCCATACGTTGCAAGGAACCTATCATATAAATGGTGGGCTATTTGAGGGTGCTTGAAATATTTCACCTTTATCATCTTTATTTTTTTCCCTTCTTTGAAATTAAACATAGATATGTCTTGTGCTTTTGTAGCCCTCCTATTTACCTCGACCCATTTATCAGGACCCATCACTGCCTCCTTTCTATGCCTCAACATATCTATAAAGCCATTAGTTGTTGGCCCAAGGTTCTTGTAAATATCAATAAATAAACTTAGAGAGTACAAAACTATTTCTAAGCTTTGATTACTCTCTACAGGGAGCTCCAAGCTCTGAAGATCATTCTGCAATTTTGAATAATGAGTTGTGCACCTTTGTAACATACAATTATGGACATTTGTTTCCCAAGGAATCTCATCAGGAATATCAAATTTATAGCTAGTAATTAGTGTATGGTATTCTTCTTGAATCGACCTCCTTAGCTTATGTTGACTTTGGTCAACGTTGCTGACATTTTCACCCCCTACTTCTATATAATTACAAAAATATTAAAATATGTCAATGTATTCATACACATGCAAAATAGACATACATGTGTGTAACATACAATTTACTTACATACAAATTTGTTTAAAAAATAAAAAATAGATTACATAATTTACCAAAATGAGGATCATGATGATTCGATTGAGATTCATGACCACCTTCACGTGACAACCTAGTGAGATATGCTTCTAAATATATATATATATATATATATATATTATAAATTAATTAAGTTAAATTGGAAAAAATATATTCAATATGTATGTACATATGATTCTACCAAATTGTAATTTAGGTAAATGAACATAAACACACATATATATACCATACCACAATGTGAATGATGGTCCTCTGTTGATTGATCTCATACTCTCATCAACCTAGGGAGAGTTGTTCATAAAACAAATTCGATTTATTATAAATTAATATTTAGCTAAATTGACAAAAATTCATTCAATATGTATGTACATATTATTCTATGAATATCATTTGAGTAAATGAGCATAAACATATATATACCATGATCATGTTGTATTGAACAATGGCCCTCCTCTAATTCATCTGATACTCTCTTAGATCCATGACCAATCTCATTGGCATGCATGGAAATTCGCCCTCTACTCGATGCTCGAGACTCAGTTGATGCTCTATCTCATTTACGCCTCTAACAATGAGGTAGTGACTTATCATGTGATGATCCAGACCCTCTATCCATATATATTGATGGATACACATATATATAGCGATATGATCTTTAGAAAAACCCAAGTTACCTCATGCATTTAAAATATTTAAAATTACTATTTAAAAAGATCAATAATTCAAAAAATTAATAAGACAAATAAATGTAACTATATAAGGGTTTCTTCAAAATTATTTGGTGTAAATTATCCATTTCAAATATACTCAAGACTAAAAACACAAATTCTAAAGTGCACATCTTGAGAATTAAATACAAAATTTTCTAAAATATGTGAGGTCCCGATAATTCACATAATAATTCACCAAGTTGTGATTACACAGTGGGGGCACACTTAGTATAGTATTGAAAGAAACACATGGTCATTAAAGACACAACATTTATAACTAAAAAACACACATGTATCAAAGATATCTTACAATGTCCATTAATAAATTTTGATGGAGTGCTTCTTGACACCAATTCATCTTTCACACACAAATATTAAACTGGCGTGTCCCTATACAATTGATCACTAGACATCACATTAACATTTTCAGAATGACTTATGCTAAATGATTTAAATTTACTAGCAATAATTTTTTCTTCTCTATGCAGTTGTTTTAACTTCTCCTTTTTTACTTGGTACACACATTTCATTTGGTTGCACACAAGTTTAGAATTGGTGTAGACTATAATTCCATTGGATCTATACTTCCTATTTGTTCCTAAGACTTCTATCAATGAAATATAATATGCTTAATTGTTTTTTGTACTTATAGGTACATTCCTTTTCCTTTGGAGGGCTTTCTTTGTTGCAAAATTGTATAGCACATAAGTAATCATTGCTTGTCCTGGATTGGGATAACAAGAAACTTCTATGCATAAATTCTATTTTTCAACCATGTTTAATGGGTTTTATGATCTCTGTAAAAAAAAAAAAAATCAATAAAATGAATAGTATATTTATTTATTGCAAATACCTTAGATTATGTGAGAACGATGAAAAATAAATATGTACTGTGATTTAATGATGGTATATTACAAGATCTATTGTGATGAACTTCCCCAGTGGAATAATAACAGTAGTTTACAAATCAATGTCCTTTGGGAAAAGGTCTTAACAAATGGTCTCATGTTGGAACGGTTAGGAATATAATCCAAAATGTTCATTTAGGTTGGTTAATTTCATCAATATAATAAATATTAGCCTCTAATTTAGTATACAATTTCCAAACATCATTTTATATTCTAAGTTTCATAGTAAACATCATTTTATATTCTAAGTTTTGTATTGCAACACAATTATGTAAGTAGATGGTGTTATGGATTTAGTTAGTGGTGACAATGGTGCTTATCAAAGTGTGACTTAATGACACTTCATAATCCTCTATTTTATTCCTTTGTCTTGTAATACTTCGTAGAACATAATCTTCTCATATAAATATGTCATATCAAATTGCCAGGTTGTATTACTAGGCTCGCTTTTAGAGGTACTGCTCCATATCCCCTTCATACATAACACTCCATAGAATATCTAAAGGGGAAAAGAGGTGAATATATAATATTAAATTGAATGAAGCTTGAGCTCATTCCATCTCATTATGGAGCTCTCCTCTAGTCCTTGTCTTGTCTAAAGAATACTTAAATGAAATGGATATGTTAGATGAACGACCACTTGAATAAATGAAAATAGGAGGTAATTAAATGATATTGAGGAATGGAAGCTCAATGCTATAATATCCCTCTTAAAAATTTATTGGAAAGGAAATCCTAACTATAAAAGTTATCCATGAAAATTAATAAAGACTTATATGCATCTATGGACCTCAAGGGTCATACCATGAAGGATCGATTTTCATTTCCTATCCATGCGAATTTACTAATAAAACATATATTTTTCTAGCCCCGTGGAAAGCATATCTTTTTTTACGAGTTGACTTTATGTAAAGGCTAGTGATTCTCTTCCATAGTACACCTAGTCAATTTAATAAACTAACCTTTACTATGTTGTGTTAATGGGGACATTAATTTTACACCACCTAAAAATTCATGAAATGGTCCATACCATAGTTTAATGTGAAGATCCATTTGTTTCATTGTAAAGAGGGATTCCACATCACCTATATACCTTTGACACCTTAATTCAATTCAACAAATATTGAAAGAAATTGTTGAAGGCATTCTCCTTAATATTTCTAGTTTCATATATGGTTATTGAATTTGTGATTTGAGGAATAATATGCTCCTAATGCACCCAGGATTTCAATGTAAACCCTTTTAAGATCATTTTTATTATTATATTGTAAAAAAATACATTTCATGAGCATTTTGAGGGATATATTGTCATTAATGTAATATTCTTTATAGTTTGTGTAAGTGGTTTGAAGTACTCATGGTTTTGATCCCGCTTATTGTAACTCATTATAAGAAATGAGGACTCCGTTTTATATAATATAGGCTTATCCTCATTTGTGGTTGTCAAATAATAATAAATATCTTGATTGAGTTATTTTTAGTGAAATCTTTGCTTATTTATAGTTACTAATATTATGTATGGGATTTATGATTACTAGTATTATATGTAAGAGCTTTAATAGGTTCTTTTTAATAAGATTATTAATCACTACATACAAGAACAAAAAAAAAATTTAAAAATACAAAAACAAAAACAAAAATTCTCTCTTCACTAAAAGCCTATATTTTTTTATTTGAGTCACTATGATTCAAGTTTAAATAGTTTTTCATCATGAATATTTGTATCGTCGTGTTACCTTTGCTATCTACGATATTAACGTTTAGTGCTTTTATTTTATTTAGATATCTCCATGACATGTTCTGATTTACCTAGAAGATGATAGTGCAGGATGGCATGTCCAGTAGTTCTCCCTTGGATCTCTCCTATAGGACCAACTTTCCCTTCACCAAGAGTTTGAGCAACAGCAAGATATTCTAAAAAACAATAGAGATCAAGCCTGGAATTTGATATTCCACAAAATATTTTTCAATTTACGGTATATCAAGTATATTGCACACCAATATTAGATTTATTAAAACCATAAATTGAACATTACGATTTCCAAAAAACCTATTGTAACTTTTAATTCATGCCATCATTAATAAGTCATTATTTAACTAATACTTTTTCATTCCTTCTCCTATGGTTCCTATCATATTAGGGAATGTGGTTTGATCCAACTAGGATAAGTGAATAGAATGCTACTCTTCAATAATATGACATAAATTAATTAGAAATGAGTGAAACTTAATGAATATTTTCTTCTAGATTAAAGGTACCTTGTCCTACATGTATATATTAATTGTTATAGAGTTGAAATTCTTACTTATAATTTATAATAATTTAGGCTAACATAATATTGCAAGGGGCATATAACAAGTATGATAAAATAGATATAATGATATCATAAAGAGTTAAAATCATTCTAATGAAGAACCTAAAATAACACCAAAAGATGATTCATCGGTTCAAATTTTTCACTATCATGCTAAAGGATTAAAACCATGTTAAAATTTGAAATCTTTCTGAAAAATTCTCAATAAAGAGCTAACACTCAATAAAATAAAAAGATATTTTCATGCCCACTCTTGGCAAGCTCCTTTGTGATGAGGAGATACTAATATAAATTGATTTACTCATGAATAAATTACAATACATATTCCATTTTTCATTTTCATAAATGCAAATAAAAATTATATTCTCACATAAAGTTCGTTAAATGCAATTAAATCCAATCATAGGAAAAACATCCTCACCAGCAAATGGATGTCACCTATATTTTTTGTTAGTTATAGAAGCCTAGAGGTTTTGATTTAAAAGTTCTACTGCTCTAGACACATTTTTGGCAATGGTCCCTAGTTATTAACTAACTGAAAAACCCTCCTCTTAAAAACAAGCTTTTAATGAAGTGAATTTCATGACTTTCTGCACATAAATTTTCAATTCAACGGACCAGTTCAGCAAAATATTCCTAATCATATATGCAGCCCACTCACAACTCCAATAGTAAATTCAAAGATCCTTATATGTCAATTTCTTCAACTACACAACAATTCATTTTCTACATTTATCTTAATCCCAAATTTAATAACACTTTGCTTGGTATAATCTAATATACAAATTCAAGATTCAAGTAAATAATGTAAATAATTCATCCTTCAGAGCATTGAACTAGCAAATATAGACCAGAAGTCAAGTCCTCAAATACCTTTCATAACATCTCTCAATACATTAATACCAAAGACATGGAATAAAACCCCATAAAATATAGGTCTACAAGACACCATTTCAAATTTTTTAATTTGGAAAATTTGCACAAATAATGATAAAACTTTAGATAAACTAGCCCAAGTGTGCTTTTGCATGTAGAGATATACAGTTTTGACCTCAACTCATGATTAAGGATGGAATCATTTGAATAGATTATTATTTTTGGGGGGGGCACCTTCAGCCAATACAAAACCAGTCAAATTGATTTATTTTGTCCTAAACAAACCAATTTTGATTTGGTTTGTTCTGAACTCATCAGTTAGGGAAAAAATTGGTCGAAATTGGATTGGTAGATGTTGTGGAGGTAAATCCCCTCTGTGGACAGAGGCGATACCTACTAGCCCAGATCGGGTCTAACAACAATCGAACACGCTACAGTGCAGGTTCCTAATTTCAAATAGACCAACTAGCGATGAAGGCTTACCCGGAATCCAACGCTGTCACTTGTAGAGAAAGTAGCACTCCTGTTCCTTAGCTCTGGCAGATCACAATCCTCATGATCTTCGTGATTGGACACCTGCACATGCGAGAAACAAAACAAACGCAAGCGTAAAATCCAGTATATGCAACTATAAGTCAGTCGGAAAAGACATAACTCATCATCATAATTAACAACAAGAGTGGAACCATAACCAATAGTCGTTTATTATTAATCAATCTAAGAATAACACAACCATAGTTCTGACGCTGAATTCTCCTTCGGCGGGTCGTCAGCAGAACATGTCTCGATAAAGCCTGTCAGGGATGGGACAAGCCTCTCACTCCGGATGTCTCAACAATGATCCCCTTGCTTGGATTTGGCCTGAAGGGAATGAATCAAGGCTCTTGCAGCATTAGGCTCTTAGGAACTTGGGGACTTGAAGACTAGCTTGCAATGGAGATGGACAAGCTTTTATAGATGGAGGAAGGGGAGTTGGGATCCCTATAATAATGGGATTGGCCCTATCATCAAGGAAGCTTCCATGAGAGGTGGAAAACCACTTCCTCTCTATGGAAATCCATAGCCAAACCTCCCAACTCAAGATAGATAGCAGTCCAAGAATTTGTTAGGACGAAACTTCCGCCATTTATTTTTAAAAAACACTGCATAAATTGGCTGATGCGAGTGGGACTCTGGGATAGAGCGCCAATTGGCGCGCCCTCTTTGAATGATTTCCCCCATTGGCGTGGGTACTGAACTGTCTGCCTACGCCAATGCAAAAAGAGGTGTTTTTAGGGTTTTTGCAAAGAGATGTCTTCAGGGCAATGAAAGCACATGCTCAGGGGAATGCCATGAAAGTATTTTCAAGTTATGTCACTTCTCACAGGTCACAAAATTATCCCTCCAATGTGTGGGACAGGGATTGTAGGGACGGTGACAAATTACTGTGTAACAGATGCCCCCTAAAGTATGAGGCCCGAACGAGAGAGAGGGGTGAAATGCTTTACAAGAACGTGTCCAACTGAAAACTCCGCCATCGGAAAACCTGCGTAGAGAAGTACAATTGATATCTCAAATACATGATATATGTGGTATGGGCACAGCCATCCATAACAGAGTATACAACCACCTAGATCCAAGGCATGGACGCAGCCATCCAGTGAGGATCGAAGAATAGACTCAGGTATGGTCGCAGCCATCCAATCAGTGAGTCATGTAAATAATCATAATAATCCACAAAATCACAGCCTGGATTATAACAGACAGGAATCCAGGGTCTTGCTCTCCATCTCGACCCGAACAAAGTACAAGTTCAAGCACGCGAATATGTAAGCTGAAGTCGAACATGTAAGAACATCGCCTGATTACCAGCCAATGATGAAAGTTGTTAACAGACGTGAGATGTACCACCATTAATGCCAATGGTCCTCGAGGTACTACAGGTACAATCTACAGCATGTGAACAATGAGGTGACGTCGAACACCCATAGAATCACTCGATCAGAGGCCAATGATGAAAACCTCACGTCGAATGTGAAGAACCTGCCATTGAGGCATGCAAGCTCCAAGGTACCAGAAGGGAGTCTCTAGATCAGCTTCCTGGATAATGAGCTGAAGTCGACAAGAAGCGACCTTGATCGAAGGTGGGCCATAGTGTTTCCCACATCATCGACGCGAGACAGAGGAACATAATTTTTTTGTGAATCATGATCAGATGAGAACCAGAAGAAGGTTGAAGTTTTGCAGAGGTCAACTTCTCTTGAACATATTGGCGGCATAACAGTGGATTTGGCAGTATTTGACATCAAAATATCAAGGGTCATGATGAAAACGAAGATAAAAGGTCAAAGGATCCCAAACTACCCAAACGGAGAAGATGGAAGAAACTGATGTGGATATGTGACACGACATGAATGCGAAGACAGTTACTGTATTCAGAAGTGACATACGCAAAACACGATAATGATGTTGGTTCATTTCCCACCATGTAGCGATGCCTCTTTATTACAACACAAACGAAGGTGTCTGCGAAAAGGCACAACCATCGCCCGAACGAATCCATCCTAGTACATTTGTAGGCAGGAGGAAGAAGAAACTTGAAATGCACGCGCGATTGAAAATTTCTGAGTGTCCTTCGAGTTTAGCAAGGTAAAAGGAGAACCTAGGTGTCTTTTCATGTTTCGAAGTTTGAAAAGACAGCGGAAAAGTAAACTCCAACGGTCCCTTTTCGTAAATAGTTCCTCAGATCCGAAAAGGTAGAAAACTATGTCTGAGAAAACCTCCTAGTCGCAATAGGCTAGGGTATTCCTTTTTCGTAAATAATCTATCCCAACCCAAAAAATGGGTAAACGTATATTGGGTAGATGTCGTTTCGTAACCAATTTAACGAGTTCAAAACGACAAGTGTCTCGGTAATCTTTTCAATTTTTGAGAGTCAGAAAAGAGCTGAAAGATGACTCTTCCTAAAGGAACGAGTGGTATAAAGGGTAGAAACTGGTTCCGGTAATGGTGGAACTGCTCAGAATAAATAAAGGTCAAGAGGTTGGATAAAAAGACCACTCATCACAGCGGTTCCTCAGGAATGGGTAAAACAACCAAGTGAAGGCATATGATCGGCCAAGCAGATAGTGACGATGGAATGAGAAAACCAAGGTTCATCTGACAGAAACAGGCTGATAAAATGGCAATCACAAGAGGTAAAATGGGGATGGTTTCATTTTTACACAAGCTTGAAATCAGGAAACTCTGCTTGAAGTTGGTTTCATTTTTACACAAGCTTGAAACAGAGATAAACTATGCTTGAAACCGGTTTCATTTTTACACAAGCTTGAAACGGAAACAAACTATGCTTGAAAAAGTAAGCAAGCCCCCAGCATGGTGACTCAATTCGAGGTACATGCCCCCCAAGCTTCAGTCCATATGAAAGGCAGATGGAGTGAAGGTTCAAATTACGAGACCAAGAGATAGACTCGACTGGGATTTTATGAGAACTTATCAAAGACTCGAATTGAACAGGAACGTGTTTCATTATTTTAACGAGGTTGAAACATTAAAATAACTATCCTCAAGACACCTTGTTTCATGGTTTAAGGAACTTGGCACAAGACAAGGAACTCTGCTCCGACAACCTTGTTTCATTTTTTAAGGAGCTTGACACGAGAAAAAAGAACAATATAAAGAAAACCTTGTTTCATTTTTTAAGGAGCTTGACACAAGACAAGGAACTTTCTGCTGCAACAACCTTGTTTCATTTTTTAGGGAGCTTGACACAAGACCAAAGACATACTTGCTCGGAAGCCATCTTCCATTTCATTTTTAAACAGAAGCTGGTGTGTAGGCGACATTTCATTTTTTAACGAGATTGACACAAGACAAGGAACTTTGATCCAACCAGCTTGTTTCATTTTTTAAGGAGCTTGACACAAGACAAGGAACTCTGCTCCAACCGACTTCATCATAATTAACAAGAAGTCATGGCTTCCAAGATTTCCACTCCTGATGGGATGAAAACATCCTGGAAGTCAGGACCCAATGCCCCCAACACCTGATGCACGATGGCATCATCACTGAGCACAGGCACGAGGTAGGTAGCCACATAGTTGACCTGCGGTGGGGCAGATACAACGGGTGGATAAAAACCAGGAAGGGATGATGGCAGGCCAGTAGCCACATCATGACCAAAGAACGAAAGTTGATCAATGGTCACGATCCGTCCTTCATGTGGAAAACAGACCACACGAAAAAGGGAGAAGACAAGCGCTCCCATGGCATAGGTGTAATCGCGCCCCAGGAGAAAATTAAAATCCAAGGGGCCTGTAACAACCATCATGTCCATATGGACGGTTTTACCTCCCAAAGTAATAGGTAACCTTGGAAGGACCCCTAACGGTTGACTCGTTCTTCTGTTAAATGCCAACAGATTCTGCGTAACAGGCGCAAGCGGCGGTGAACCGAAAGCTTGCCAGTAGTTGAGGATAAAACACTAACAGACGTGCCTTCGTCTATAATGGTGTTGGGTACGACCAGACCAAAAACCTGTACTGTGATCTCGAAAGGCACATAAGACGGAAGGCGGTATCCTGAAAATTGATTCCAATCAAAGGAAGCAACCAAACTACTCGGAGAGGCTACCATCGAACTCAAATGGTCTTCCCCTGGTGTTACAGAAGAAGAAGAAACATCCTCCATGACCTCCATCTCGAAGGTGGGAGGGGTAGTATCCTCCTGGACCTCCATCACGGGAGGCGGAGGAGCAGCTTCTTGAGATATGGGGACAGGAGAATCTTTCTCCAAGTCCAAAGAATCTGAAGAAACAAGAAGAACCTGAGGGGTGTCAGGTCCACTCTCTACGGAAAATACCTGGTGCACCGTAGAAGTGATGAGCTCAATCGATCCCACGACGAATGGTTGGTCGAGAACGAATTCCTGAATTTGAATTTCCGAGGGAGCGGGATCGACCAAGGATGACTCTTGACCAATCGTAGGATCAGCTGGTGGAGGACTCAAATAAAGTTGTTTATAACCAGCCGGGAGGCATGGTGCAGAAATGGTTGCATTGTCCAAGACTCTTTTGGCTTCATCCATATACGGACAAAGGTGAATGGCATGGTGCCCTTCACACAACTTACATGGATTGGTGAGCTTACCCTGTTTATTAGGAGTCTTAGTAGCACCAATTGAAGACGTGCACCCAACCTGACTCCCAGAAGCCAACAGCAACGGTGGGAGATCGTTGGACCATACTTCAAGCACCTTGGGAATTCCACGGCAGTCTCGAAGAAGATGGTCTCCCGTGCACAACATGCAAGGGAACTTCACTTTCTGTGGAGGGTTGGGAGGTTTATCAAGAGGAGACATTTCAGAAGCAGTAGCTGCAGCCTTAGCCTCTCTCTTATCAAACTTCTTCTTCTTTGTCTTCTTCTTCTTCTTCTTAGCCACCTGGTTACTCGAATCCAGACTTTCACCAGGCGAAGTAGAAGAGGAGGACGCAGAAATAGGCGAAGAAGGGGAAAGGTCCACCTTAGAATCAACATGAATTTTTTCAGGAGGAGGAACTGATTGAACAGTAGTCGAGACATTCGGGACCACAGAGGTTGAAAACAACCAAACGGGCAACCCAACAGTTAACCCAAGAAGGGACAACGTTGCCATATAAGGAGCACCAACATTTCCAAAAGGAGGAAAATGACTAGGATTCCCATCGGAGGGGATTCCTTGGTTGGTGAACTCTGGAAAAGTTTCCATCAACAATCTCAAAACCACACACGGGCTAAAAACCAAGGCACACAATGAAAACGGCCAACAAGCAAATTCTAACAGGGCTTGTGATCGTGGGTGATTTATTTTACCACATTGAAACTTAGAAACTTCACCGTTTCATGCTTTAAGAGTCGAGAAACAGATGAAAGGTGACTCTATCTCTTTCAGTTTTGAAGCAAGCATGAAATGACAAGAGCTTGGTGATCCTTTCAAATTTAAAGAGTCAGAAAAGATCAAATGACTACTCAGGAATACTAGGCAAAGGGTGTATCAAATAACCGTGAACTGCAATATACACCTTGGTTTCAAAATGAAAGAGAAATAAACCAAGGACTTAACGTACATGAAGGCAATCTCCCCAAATTTTGTGTCCTGTGTATCACGGGTATAGGGTGGAAGACCCGGCTTCCTATGGATAAAGGATAGAAACCTAGTGGGGTCTCCCTTTATATACTTGACGGTACGGGGAGCACAAGTCTGTACTAGTGTTGTATAAAACCGAGAGGCGAGCGACAGCTACTAGGTTTAAAGACACCAGAACACATCTCTAGCCTAGACCCCTAAATGTGTTCCATTATATTTCAATGCTGCCTTAGTGTAAATTGAGTAAATTTTAATGTTTATCTTCAATTACATTTCAGTTTTCAGGCCCTAGTGAATGTAACGTCTCAAAATCTCCTAAATGCACTCTATATGATAAAAGAAATCTTTCAATTCGATGAATGCTATCTATTTAAGGGAAGAGCTTCAAATAATGATACAACAAACAACAACACTGAAAACGAAACTTTTCAAAACTAGATGACTTTCACTATCCAAAAGCAATCCCAAACATTCAATGATGCGAATAATGCAATGTAATCTATGCAAAATCCTCTTTTTCGAAAACTATGCAATTGTAATCTATGCACAATTTCCTTTTTATTTTCAAATGATAAGAATGCACTCAATGCATTTTTCGAT